>WYDK02051594.1:0-13719 GCA_009867345.2 Toxicodendron radicans | reverse complement strand
AAGAATAAATACAACCATAGATTATCCCGAAAGGGATATGCGAATCTTATCGAAGAAATTGTAAGCATCTTAAACTTGCATGCTTTTTTTAATATGAATATGCTTTCAGTTGTATTGTTACATGACTAATATGTGTTTTTAATATACATGTTTTATCATTTATTTTCTTTAGAAACATGAGACCGGATTGACTGAAGAGAATATAGATAAAAGCATGACATGGAAATGGGCGAGAAAAAGAAAAGCTGGAGGTTATGACTCTGAAGTGGCGAAGATTGTGGAGAAGATTGTAAGTGAAGATTTATGTAATCATACTGCAACCCAAAATATTTCCATAACCACACCACCAATCACTCCAATACTGCAATTCATATGCCAAATGGAAATATTTCTCTAGCTACCAAAATAGGAACAGTTCAACTTACCAAATCTTTAGTACTCAAGAATGTACTATTTGTCCCAACATTTCACCTAAATCTCATTTTCGTGTCTAAAATCTGTCAAGACAATACCTGCCTCATAAATTTTTTTCCTGACAAATGTGAATTTCAAGACCTTTCAACTGGGAAACTGATGGGCTTGGGTAAGATTGGGTAAGATGAATAACAGCCTTTACTATTGGACCCTTGATGCTTTTCTTGCTTCTAAGTTTTCTGATTGTATTACCAATAAACTTTCCAGTTGTAATACAAACATTAATAAAATGTCATTTATTTTGCATCAAAGACTGGGTCATAGTGCCTATATCCCTCAACCTAAATGTCCCATCTGTCTACTTGCCAAACAATCTCGACAAATATTTCCCAATAGCACATCGACCACCACACAACCTTTTGCCCTCATACACCATGATATTTGGGGACCTTATCATACACATAAGATGGCTCTAAGTTTTCCTTACCATCGTAGATGACTTTTCTAGGGGAACTTGGGTCTTTTTGATGCACTCCAAAGACCAAGCCTTTATTCATATTAAAAATTTCTTGGCCATGGTCAACACTCAATTCAAAACCTCTGTTCAAAAGGTCAGGTCCGACAATGCCCAAGATTTCTTTAACCTAAATTGTCCATCCATATTTTCCTCCCATGGATCCTCTATGAAAGTTCTTGCCCATACACTTCTCAACAAAACGGGGTAGTTGAGCCCAAACATAGGCATTTATTAGAAGTTGCTCATGCCCTAAAACACCAATCCAATTTACCTATCTCTTCTGGGAGAATGTGTGGTCACAACTTCATATGTAATCAATCGTATATCGACTTGTGTACTTGGTGGCAAAACTCCTCATGAGGCATTATTCGGTAAATCTCCGGATATCAGAAATCTTCAAGTATTTGGTTGTCTCTATTACTCTAAAATTATGGGATCCAATGATAAATTTTGAACTCGAGCTACTTTTTGCATCGTCATGGGCTATTATATGCTACAAAAGGGTATAAATTATATGATCCTATTACCAACAGATTTTTGGTCTCTCGTGATGTCATCTTTCATAAAGACCGATTTCCTTATCAAGATGTAGTTTCATGCCCTGATCTACCACACATGACACCAATTTTGGAGGATGAACATTCCTTAGGATAGCTTTATGAATTGATCATAGCTCCAACCGCTCCTGACACTGCCAACATTCCTGTTGCACCTCAGACTCCTGTTATTACAACAGAATCACCATTCATTGCCAGTCCTTCTCATCCAAAATCTCCTGTAAGAGTTTCGAACCCTCCTCATCTATCTACTCACATAATTTGGCCTTCTATTTGGACTTATAATTGTTCCTTAATACAGACATGCACAGGTATTCCTTACCCAATATCAAATTTCGTGAGCTATAAAAAATTATCTCCTACGCACAAGATATGCATCAGTCAAATTTCTGCAGATCAAGAACCTTCTTGTTATTCTGAGGTTGTTTCTCATTCTCACTGGCAGTAGGCCATGGCTGAAGAACTTAATGCTCTGGCTCTCAATCACACATGGGTCTTAATGCCTCAACCGTTACATAGGAAACCAATTGGCTGCAAATGGGTCTACAAAATCAAACCCAAATCAGATGGCTCCATTAAGAGGTATAAAGCCCTTTTAGTTGCAAAAGGATTTACTCAACGTGAAAGATTTAACTATGTTGAGACATTCTTTCTTGTTGCCAAACATGTTATTGTTCGAGCATTCTTGACTATTGCTTTTGTTCGTGACTGGACCCTACATCAAATGGACATCCACAATGCTTTTCTGCATGGTGACCTCCATGAAGAAATTTACATAGATCTTCCTCTAGGACTTTGACGACAAGGGGAGAATGAAGTACGTCCTCTTCGAAAGTCCCTATATGGCCTGAAACAAGCATCCCAGCAGTGGAATGAGAAAATTACAAAAGCTTTTACAAGCCTAGGGTTCTATCAATCTAAACTTGAATATGCCTTCTTTCGAGACAAAGAGGTAAATCATTCATTGCTCTTGTCATATATGTAGATGACATTCTGATCATAGGAAATGACGAAATAGCCATAAAAACTCTAAAAGAGCATCTCAACAAGCATTTTTGTATAAAAGATCTAGGAGAACCAAAGTATTTCCTATGAATTGCAAGATCTCCAACAGGGATATCTATCAATCAATGGAAGTATGTTCTGGAACTCGTGTCTGATTTTGGACTGTCTGCATGCAAACCGAGTGTCATCCCTGTTGAACAAAACTCCAAACTCACCACTCAAGAATATGACAGAACAATATCTTCCTCAAAAATCGATCCACCGTTGGAAGATGCATCTCATTATTAGAGACTTGTTGAGCGTCTTATCTACCTTACTATGATGCAGCCTGACGTTAGCTATGTTGTTCACATCCTCATTCAGTTCATGCATGGACCCAAACAATCTCACATGGAAGTAGCAATGAAGGTAATCAAATATTAAAAGGATGTCCTGGTTTAGGGCTCATTTTACCTCGGAATACGAGCTTAGATGTCACAGCTTATTAAGACTCAGATTGGGGCACATGTCCGATGACAAGGAAATCACTTACTAGTTTTTGTATCAAACTTGAAGGAGCACTGATTTTCTGGAAAACAAAGAAGCAAACCACAATGTCTCTCTCATCAGCAGAAGCTGAATATAGAGCTCAAGGAAAAACCACATGTGAGATCACTTGGATTCTTGAGTTGTTAGGAGATCTAGAGGTACAAATAAAAGGCCATGTTCATTTATATTGTGATAATAAAGCAGCAAATGACAGTGCATCAAATCCCGTGTTTCATGAAAGGACGAATCACATAGAGATTAACTGCCACTTCATAAGAGGAAAAATTCAGGAAAGGGTAATCAAAACCATGCACATTGGCACTACAGAACAACCAGCAGACATCTTTACAAAACCATTGAGTAGCATACACATTCATATCTTCTAGGCAAGCTTGGCGTTTATGACATTTACCAACCGCAAGCTTGAGAGGGAGTGTTGAGATATGGAATGCAAATATCTTATTTGATTCTTTCCAATCAATTCGGATTTCATGTGATTGTAAAATTAAAACATAATATTTGTTTTCCTTTTATTACATTGGTACACTTGTATAAATTGAAACAATGTAAACCATGTAAAGACACAAATATACAGAATACAAATTCCCTCCGATTCTTCTTTTTTCCTTTGGTTCCGCTTTGACATTCTCTGGCAGTCATCCTGCTACTCTTGCCGTTATTCAATCTCTGACACATATGTTGTGCGCCCATTGGGTTCAACATAACGCAAGGGCTAAGGCTTGTGTGCCAAGTGCTTAATGCACATCATATGCATATTGTTAGGACCATGAACCTCTTCAATGTCACGCCACGAGTGGTGCGGCTAATTTTTCCCAACAATAACAAATACTAGATATGAAATATTGTTTAACTCAAAATCATTTTCAAACATTAAATGTAATTAATTAAGCAGCATAAAAAAATTTGGTTCAAACATCAATTCCAATTAAGCAACATAAAAAATGTTTGACTAATCTTGTAAAAACTTTGCATAGTATGTCTACATTGTAGAAACTTTTTCTATAGAAAAGTGTTAAAAAAATGAGAAATCTTTGAGTTTGACATATGAGTTTGTGAAAATATTATTTGATATTCGATTTTAATGTATTATAGTGTGTTAGTTTTGAGTTGGCGAATGGCGACTAATGTGTTAGTTTTATTATTATTATTATTGGAAACTTGGGAGGAATTTAATAAAGATTAGGTTTTTGTGGGTTTTTGTGAACTGTAGGAGTTAGAAGTAAGGAGAGATAATACATTTATGTAAAAATCTTTGTATGGAAATCTTTGATTGTATGGGGATTCGTGGAATATCAAATTGTATGAGTCTTTGAGAGATTTGTAGAAAATCTGGTAGTATGTAAAATTGGAAGATTTATGTGGAATTGTAGAAGATTTCATCAAAATCAAAATGTATGAAAGGTTATTGAGAACTCATAGTTCTATAAATTTTAATTTTGTAAATTTTTGGTGTACGAAAGATTTAGTTAAATCTTCTCATTAGTTTGATACTCTTTTTTTTTTCAAATTTATGTTTAATTTGATTATTTTTTAGAGTTTTTTTTATCAATTTAATACTATTTATTTTTAAAGATTTTTTTTATCAAATTGATTTTTTTAACAAGATTTTTGATTAATTTGATACTATTTTTTAATAGATTTTGATTAATTTAATATTTGAATTACTTGGTGATTTATTACTAATTGTGTATTTATCCATTAATTTAGAATTACTGATTAATATGAAAGATACTTTAAATATGTATTATTTTGATAATTATTAAGGGTAAAATTGACATTTCATTAGTCAAAAGCAATCAAACTCCAGTTTTGTTGGACGGACATTAATGGAGGGTGGAAAGTGATAAGTTGTCAAAGTAAGGGTGTTAGTTGTAAATAGGCCAAACTTTGAGTTGGTAGATGTAGGGATGTTTGATTTCAAATTCTATATGATTCAATTAATTAAAGATGTAAAGATGTGGAGAGGGTTGGCAATTTGCAAGCATAGGTACAGGTAGTGGTTTCCTCGTCCCTACCCCTAGATACTAGGGTGCGTTTGGTTTGGACAATGTTTTATTATTGAAAAATTAGGAATACCAGTGAAATAAATTATCACTAAAGATTGTTGGCTATAAAATATTATTGTGTTTGGTTCGTTGGGGATGTATAAATGATTAAGGTGTTTGGTTGCCTGTAAAATTATATTGCTTAGATTTGTTTTACTAAAATGCCATTACTAGTTTTTATGTCTGGGTATCAATTATGATTGTGTTTGGTTGAAGAGGTATAATTTTGGGCATTTGTATTGAGTTTCTATACTTATTTTTCAGCACTTCTCTTTTGGGACCATATGTTTAGGTTGAAAATTGTCAAATTTTGTCAAAAATTTTTGTAAATTTTTTTGCCTTAATTTATGTAAATAAAGAATAAGTTGTTCAATCTTATTTTGGGTTTTCTTGTTCTTGTACAAAGAGAACGACAAGGTTCAAAATTTTGAATGTACACTACAATCTCGAATAATCATCAACCAAAACACATCATTTGAAACTAGAACTTGCGTCGTTCCACCACACCAATAACAACCACCAACAACAACCACAAAACTAACCACTCACACCTAATAACACCCATTATCAGCAGATACTATCTTATTTGAATTTTCATTAGTAAAGTAAACCTTTCCATTGCAAATGATGAAAGGTTCCTAAAAATCTTTCTCCTCTATTTACATCTAGCACTATCCTTCCCATGTCTCAGCACTTTTATGTATGCATGGTATGAAAATTGCCGCAACAACAAATAACATTCTTAATGTCGAACAAATAAAGATCGATCAAAATGAATCCGACGAAGGCAAAGAAGTTTTCATGGTTTCCCACACGATGAAAATAATAAGCTAAAGATCAACAACAAATAAATTTTATCAATCAGCTATTTAAAAACACCACATCCTTAAGCTTAATATTATTGCGAAAAAACAATGCCAACCGGTTTACATATTGAAACATTTGTTTTACAAATTACTTTTATATCTCTAAGTTACCAACAAAACTATCAAGGAATTCAATCCTTAATCCAGTACATGTGATGATATTGATTTGAAAAAAGAAAAAAGATTGTAATGAACCATCAGTTACCTCAATGATGGCTTCTGTAATTCAAAACTCAAATAAAACACCACCAATCTCTTAGCTATCAGTACCAGCTTTAGAGCTCCGAAACTCCTTTGTCAATATAGCAACTCTCTTCATACAAGCAGCCTTTGATTTGCCAGGCACAACAACCGCAATCTTCTTCCACCTCATTGGAGCTTCCTTAGGAAAGGCTTTCAATGCATTAAGCAATGCTATATCCTCTCCAGCACTCCAACCATTTTCTTTATCATCTTTCCTACTTTCTCAACCATTCTCCATCACCATGCAGTAAACTATTCAACACAAAACATGAAAAAAATTTCTTGAAACCAGTATAATTATGCCAACAATTGCAGCGAGCATATGAATACAAATTTATACACCATTGAACCATACCAAGAGCAAATAAAATAAACATACAGACAATTGTAATCCAAGATATTTAATCCAACAAAAACCCCCGTTTCATAACAAGACAAGAGGATTGTATTTATGTGCTAGTTATTTTTAAATAGTGCAAAGAAACCAACATATACAAAGTTGTAAACGAGTATAAACAAACCTAAAAGAAAATAACCGTAAATCAACCAAAATATCAACATATTAGATTGAAACCTGAAACTAGAAATTAAATATATTGATGACAACGATTATGAAGATGAAACGCTCATTTTTCAATCTTTATCAAGCAAATATTGACTTCAAATTGACTGACACAGTATAAACAACAGCAAATAGACACTTGTAACGGACAAACACAGTATAAACAAAAGCAAATAGACTTCAAATCCCTAAACACTGTATAAACAACAGCAAATGGAGACAGAAGAAATTGACAACCACGGTATAAACAACAACCAAAATGAATAAACTTCAAGGACTTTTTGTCTCAAAAAATGGATTATGGGATCAGAAGAGTCTTTTTGTTATTTTTGGGTAAACTGTAATTAGATGAATAAAAGAGGGCAAATGTATCTAAAATGAAAACTATTTAAGGGCAACATAGGTATAAATTTAAGATTACCTCGGTAATCTTTTAATAACACCCCTGGAGGTTGTAATCTAATTACCCCATATTTTATCAACAGTAAATACTATTTGGATTGAATGATTACCATTAAATTTTATTACTTAAATTGGAATTAAGTGTAATTGGTGAGAATTTAGGCATGTTTGTTTAACCAAGTAATTACTTGGTTAGAGTGCAATTGGTGGGAATTGGGGAGACTCAATTACACTGTTCAATTCTCATGAGGGGGTTGTGAATTGGGTGTAATTACAAAATATTTTTAATTGCAAAATATTTTAATACCAAAAAATAAAAATAATGTTTCCTATTCTAAATAGAAATTTAGAATATTTATTTTAAATATTTGTTAGTAAATAATATTAATTTTAAATATTTTTTATTAATAATTTTATTTTTCTGTGTAATTACCAACTGTCCTATCAAACATGACATTGGTAATTCAGATGCGTTGGGATATAAGAGGGACATATCATCCTCATTGACATCCTAAAGTCACGGAACAACTTCGTCAAGGATCGGTTCTAACAAGCCGACCGGCTCCAAATCTACTCTACCCTCCCAACATTGTGAGATACGAGTGGGACATGTCATGGAACAACTTCTCCAGGGATCGATACTAACCAACTGACTTGGCTCCACTCTACCCACTTATCGAAGTTTCTCAAAAGTCTCACTCCACCAGGCCAACGTTACAAAATTCAGTCTCATAGTCATATCACCCACTCGTATTGTACTCTGCTATGCGCCTACCTCTCAAATAGATAGCATGCAAAAGAACGACTCTGCTCTGTTCTGCCAAGACACATACGAAGCAACCTCCTCCCCAAAAAACCTATTCAAATTTACCAACTTGACCGAGGAAAGTAGGACTGAATCAACACCTTCACAAGCCTTCCTTGCAAAGATGGCACTAACCTCACAACACCGTCCAACCACCAAAACTTCAATACCCTCAAAACAAAGCATATAAAGAAGGAGGGAAAATTCCAGAAGGTTTGTCGCCGCAGTGACAAACTCTCGGGTTTGTGTCGCCGGGGCGACAAAAGGGATGTCACCGAGGCGACAACCCTTAGAACGATTTTGGGGGTGTAGATGCAAGTTTTGAGACCTATCAAGTAGACAAGGGTGTAAGTGTAACTTTTCAAAGATTGAGGGACCTAACTATGATAATGAAAAACTATAGGGGGTAAATTGAAAGACCAAGAAAGTTGAGGGACTAATTTGAGATGATGAAAAAGTTTAGGGGGCAAACTGACATTTTCCTTTAAGGGGTCAAATTGATATTTTATACAAGGAGATGCATGTGTATGATTATTATGAAACTCAACTCATGAAATGTTTATATATATATAATTATTCACACTTGTGCATGTGTGTGGTTGTGATGATGATGAGCATGGTGGATGATGACTAGCCAGTTGTGATTGGGGATGTCCCGTACTACCGCATGGTGATAGTATCCCATCAGGACAGGACGGGCGTCTGTGAGCTCCAGACTGATCCATGTTATTTGTTCCCTAGATTGTGTCCACATATATTTTTTCCCTAGATTGTATCTACCTATGCCTGTGAGCGCTAGGAGATACTGTGGAGTTTACCTATGCCTATGAGTGTTGGGGGACTGCCACGTGGGATGTCTCTAGATTGTATCCACCTATGCCTGTGAGCGCTGGGGGATACTGTGGAGTCTACCTATGCCTGTGAGCGCTGGGGACTACCGTGTGGGATTGTAGATACTGTGAAGTCTACCTATTCCTGTGAGCGCTGGGGGACTACCGCGTGGGATTGTTGATATTGTGACCTTGAGGCGAGGCTAGTCGATGTGGTGCAGTTGAGGGTTGAGTTACTTCTAGAGCATGTTTTCCATTCTAGTATTTTAAAGTACTGTATTTTATAAATGTATTATCCACTCATTGGGCCTCCCAGCTCACTGTTTTGATTTCCTCCCCCCCTCCCCCTCCCCTCCAAGTCAGTGTCCAGGAGTCGAGTTGCATCCTCCAGTGTAGGTCGATGGCCAGAAACATGTTTCCGTACTTCAGCATATTGTTTGTCATTGAGCGCGCTTTCATACACTTCCCAACTCCAATTGATCTAGAAGACTTACATTCATCTCCCAACTCCAGTTGGTCGAGCACGCCTCCACACTCCGTCCAACTCAAGTTGATTGAGTCATCTCTCTCCATAATCGCAACTTAGCCCGCACTAAGTCTGCAAACCGAGTCAAGGCACACCACCTCAAACGACTCGATGAACTCGAAACACAACGGTTCATTTGACCTGATGAGCTGCTAGCACTGCCCGATCAGTTCGCACTCATTCGACTCATTCTACTCTCTAAAGCTAAATGCTCATTAACTTAGAGAGTGAGGGACAAACTGTATGGGCAAAAAATCGTCATGGACTTCATCAAGCCCACTACTGACAAACTTACTAAAATACGGCCCAGTGCCTCGACCCAACTCTGGTTGGTTGGCCCAATTGTGACTGGGCCCATTTCAGATCACTCCTGAAGGGAGTCTATCCTATGGATTAGGTCTTTCCTAAAACAAATGAATTCGAGTCCAAGCCCAAGGCCCCTACACAACTTCGAGTCTGTCTATGACTCTATCTCCTCAAAAAGTCTGAACCCACAAAGACTCCTCACTCCTCAAGACTTTGAGTCAGATGCGGATGCTTCTCCAAAGTAGGATTCCTAGTCCTACAAGAACCTCAAGTCCTACACACTTCCTAATTTATCCAAGATCCCGAACCTTACATGAATTAGGACTCTTACTCTCACAAAGGCAAGTCATTCAATGAATTTCCATTCTATTCTACCTCTCACCATTAGGAACTCCTAGTTCAACAAGGATATGACTCCTAACTTGATAAACACTAGGATTCTACATCTTACTAGGACTCTACCTTATGGCTCTTATAAAAGCAAGGGTCAAGCCCCTCATTGAGGATGGACTCTCACACACAATAAGCATCTCCCTTACTCTTAGAGCACACTCGCTCTCAAGAGCCTGCGCCTCCGTCACCGCCATTGAGCTTGGTCCCGTCTAACTGAACCTTGGTCTCCGACCACTAAACTAGTAGCGTCTTAGCTCGCACATCGGTAAGGCTACTCCACTCTCAGCCTCCCTTATCATCACAAGTGTGCTGACTTGAGCGTTGGAATGCCTACAGGCAACACCACACCGGTGTCCCCCGTGAGCTCCACGTTCACTTTTCTTATGTTTGTAGGTCCATAATGATATCAGTGGTTCATCCCTCACAAGATCAACCTCACGACACTACAGGTAGATTCTTGCATCTACAATTAGCATAATTAGTTTCATGGTGGAAGTCTATGATATAGAATTATGAAAGACAAAATATAAAACTATCTAGACTTAAGTTGAGAGGAAGACCAGTTGGAGGAGTTCAGGGGATAATCGGCGATGAGTGACGTTGGTGACGGTGACATACTGTGAGAGAGATGGGAAGGTGTGCGACGTCAGCCTTTAGTGATGAGATGAGATGAGATGAGATGAGAGAGGTTTGCGTAGCCCTAGGGACATTTTCACCCTTTTTTCTTAATATTGTACGGGAACTCACAACACTGACCCATAAAAAAAACGGGTGGGCCACGTACTGGTACTGTTCACATGGGTTCTACACATATTAATCTATGCCCATAAAAATTACCTAGATACGTGTAGACCCGCAGATATAGTACCCATTTTGCCAGGCCTACGGACAAAGAATGAAAGTTGGCAGATCATTATGCCTAAAACTCTACAAACATTATACATAAGACAACTACCTGATATGACATGTTGTAGCCTTGTCTTCTTTATGACAACAAGCAGAAAACAACTTTTATTTAATTATCATAGATAAGACCATCTTTCTTATCTTTTTTTTTTTCTCTTACATCTTTTACAAACATATGTATCTTAGTACAAAGTCTAACTAGTGTAAAAATCTTGGATTGTATGGAGTTCAGACATGAATTGGGCATGTTTAGTAGATTCTTTGAAATAGGGGTATGTAAAAGAACCGACTGGAACCGGAACCGGAACCAGAACCTGAACCAGAATCGGAACCGGAATTGGAATCGGAATCGGAACCCGCTGGTATCCAAGGTTTGGTTATAATTCCAAAAGTGGTGAAACCGGTGGTTTTGATTTTGGTTATGGTTTCAGTTCCACCATGTAGGAATCGGGAATCGAGACCGAAACCAGAATACATGTACCCATTAGAAAACCGATAAAAGAACCTGTAGCTAAGTAAAGTGAATTAAACTGTGGAGGGTATTTAAAATTTTGCATGTAATAATAATTAATAACTAATAAAATAACATAAAATTAAAAGAAAATTAAAAGAATCGGGCGTCTTCTTCTTGTGCGATTTGCTACTCTTCTTCTTATGCGATGTACAGTATGTGAATTCATGTACTTGTCACGAGTCACGCTCATGACCCTAAAACATTCATGACTTTGGGCTCCACGGTTCTTCAAACGGGACCCTCCAGTATCATTGTGTTTGTATTGTGTGTTGATGGAATGTATAAATTAGTACAAATGACTTTAATTGGATCTGCTCCTGCCTTTTATTATTCTTTTTCTTAAAAACTTTTTATCATTTTAGGAGAATTCTAGGAAATATTGAACTTGTGCCTTTGGATAGTAAGCTGGAACTCTGTTTTACCCTTCAAAACCTGAAATCAGTGGCGGTTTTGAAGATAAAAAAACAAAACCAAAAAACCCTGAAAGATAAAAAAAGTTTTTATCTTTTTTTGTTGTTGTTGTATTATGTTCAAGTTGTTGTTGTACTGGGTTCTTGTGATCTGAAAGCGTTTTTTTTTTTTTGTGAAGATGTATTGGTAATTTAAGTTAATAAGGCGTATCTGTCATTTTTTTACGGTTTTTTTTGTCAATTTTTTGAACTATCAGGGGGTAACAGTAATTGTATAGGGTACCCGAAACCGGAACTGAAACCTGTGTTTCAAGTTTTGGTTCTTGATATTTAGGAACTAGCGGTTCTGGTTTCAGTTCCGGTTCCTTTATTTTTTGGGCAGGCACTCGGACCCGTCCACCCCTAATTTGAAAATGATATTCTGAAAAGTGTTTTAAGTTGAGTTGAGTTAGATTAAATCGAATAGGATCAGATTCTGAAAATGTGTTTGGTACATTTTTTTAAAAAGTTTTTAAGACTGAATAGTTGTTTGATACATTTTCTGAAAATATTTAGATTATTTTTTTAACCCCCCTACATTTGTTAATTTAGCTAAACACCCTCACAATAAAAGTTTAAAAATTAACTAAAGCACCCAGCCACACCAAAGGATAGCTGGTCGTCGGCCACCACTATCGAACGATAGCCGGCAATCATCAAAACGACGCAGGATCGATTGGATCTGGCCAGTCGTGCGTCGATATGGCTGTTTCCCCTCAGATTTACGGCCAGATCTTTGGTCGTCAACGGACAGAGTGATCTTGTCGTTAACGGCCAGATCTCGGTGAGAATCTGCTCGTCCACGGTCAAATCTCTTGTCATAGATCTAGTCGTTTCCAACCAAATCGACGCACGACTGGCCAAATTCGACCGGTCGTGCGCTGTTCCGGCCATGTTGGTCGGCAGTGGTTGCTGGCAGGCAGTGGTGGTCTTCAGTGAATTAATTTTAAAATTGGATGGAAATAAATGTATTTTTTAGTTAAATAGAGTTGGAAAAAAGTTTTGACTTGAATAAAGTTGGAAAAATGTTTTGAGTATGATTGGTTGTCAGATTGGATTCCTAAATAACTTAAGAAACACTTATTATATTTTTTAATCCAAATGTGATATGAGAATAGCATTTGGAATAGGGAAACAAAATGGCAAATAACTTTAAGTAAATTTCAGATATTACCTTTGGGGTTTTTGAAACCAACATATGCGTGCCATGTAATGACTCTATACTCACTACTAGCTATATAGAAAATAACGCTATCTGCGTTAAATATGCACAGTGTAAAAACCTGTATAAAATAAAAACATGTGTGCGCGCACATTTTACTTTTACTGATAAGTAAATATACAAGATACTTATTTAAAAATGCTGTTACAAAACACTACTACTATTACATATACACAAAATGTTGTTTTTATGTACATGACAAAAACTATGAACGTGAGACCAGTGGCCCGCCTTTCCCTCATGTATCAACTATCCGCTCCGGTCACTCTGGCCTGTTACCTACAAAGAGTTGAAATTAACGGGGTGAGCGCTAGATGCTCAGTAAGTAAATCAATATTAAAACATTAAAACCCTGCTGAACTAATAATTTCAACTTAAACAAAATAATGGACTATTCATTCTTTTCTTTTTCTTTCCCTTCCAATCTTGACTTATCCCTTCTTAGCTAAGCATGATCCCTTAACAAAACTACAGAATACATGCCACTGGAAAAGTACAACATATTGCCACTTCTTTGCTGTAGAAGGAATGCTTAACTAACCTTTCCTTTCTAACTCATACACATGTCATACTCCACTACTGTTATTTACCCAAAACTAAGTAAATAA
>WYDK02051404.1:0-13741 GCA_009867345.2 Toxicodendron radicans | reverse complement strand
CATAAAATTTAAGTTGCTCATTTTTCATGGGAGGTTCTTCCTTACCTTGTTAAAGAACTTCTTCACCACTTTCTTTGTTTTTTAGTTCCTTTGCACCTTGATCTAAATCATGCAAGCAAACATTAAAATTTAGACTTCAAGGTATCAAGAACACATTCAACCATCCAAAACTAAACACATATTTCTATTTCTCAAGCCAACACAAGCATTATGGCTTGTACTTACTACTTTGGCCGAAAATCAACACTTCCATAAACAATCAAATTTTCATCAATCTTTTCTCATTTCATTACAACAATCATACATATATCATCAATTGCTTAATTAAAGTGCATCAAGACCTACTTTAAGCCATAGCTAAATTCTTCATATTTACACATATAAAGAAATTCTTCTATTAACTCATTACCATGCACATATCCATAACATCATCTAGCCAAATCAAACACTAGAAGTGTTATACTTAGGCTTGGCTGAATTACCCTTCATACTTCCATATACAAACCAAACTTGATCAATTCTATATCATCTCATCCTAAACAACATGAATACATCATCAACTATGCAAGAAAAACACCATGGAGGCTATAACCACTTTTGGCCGAATTCTTGACTTCTTTAATCTACACAATTTCTCAACTTACTAATCATTCAATCTTCATATTCATACACTCCAAAATAAGATGGATACATGAACATCATCAATCATGGCATAATGAATCAATATTCCAATTCACATCATTCAATCACTTAGGGTAAACTTTATTACCAATTTAAACATAATTACTCACCTTGAATTAACATCTTTTCAAGCCAAAATCCTTCCTTGAATCAAGTTATCACTCCTTCCAATCTAAGACAGCACCTAAACATTAAGAATAATCAATTAAAGTAAGTTAAAACACTTAAAAACCTTATATTCATGCCTTAGGAGTGTAATAGATTGAAAGCCCTAAGTGAATTCACCTTGTTTGACTTGATTTCTTGTGAAATATAAAAGAAAACTTGAGAGAAATTGAGAGAGTTGAAGTCGACAATGGAGAGGAAGAGTGAAGAAAATTCTAGCTTTTTCATTCTTTATGTAAAGATATTTTTAAGCTTGATTTCCAATTTTGCCCTTCCACTTGGTGTTATTTACAATCTTGCCACTTGTGCTTTTACACCAATACCCTTACCATGATCATATTCTTCACTTAAAATGCTTTCATTTCATTCCCCACTTTTTCTTCTAATTCCTTATGAAAAGACCATTTTACCCCTAGAGAAGATTTAACACTACTTCTTTTTATTTCCTTTAAGGAAATTTCAAAGAATTAATACTAAGGGTATGGGAATGAAATATACAATCTTACGTACCTTTTAGGCTCCTTGGTGAGGATATTACAAGTCCTTATAACTGCCTCTCGAAAACTAAGGCCATATTTCCAATGCCACTCCATAATCGTCCTCATCACTTTCCCCCTCAAGAAGATCCTCTACAAGCCGGAACTCTCAGGCAGACTCACACACTGGACAGTCGAACTTAGCGAATTCAACGTGTCCTTCTAACCCCGCACAGTTATTAAGTCTCAAGTGTTAGCCGACTTCATCGCGGATTTCACACCTAACACTTCCATGCAGGCAGAGAATGAGTTGTTATGCTTAACGGAAGAGCAGTCACCCAAGTAGACCTTCTCGGTCGATGGTTCAAGCAATAAAATGGAAGCAGTTTGGGGCTCATCCTCACCTCACCGCACGGAGATGTCATACAACAATCTATCCGATGTGGGTTTAAGGCGAATAACAATGAGACAGAGTATGAAGCATTGATCGCCAATCTCTCACTCGCCAAGGACATGGGTATAAAGAAGTTGGAAGTCCGCTCGGATTCACAACTGGTAGTGAACCAACTCTAAGAGTCATACCAACCAAAAGACATCAAAATGTCAACTTACCTGGAGATGGTGAAAGAGCTGCAACAAGCCTTCGAAGAATTCTCAATCAGTCAAGTACCAAGGGTCGAGAACAACCATGTTGATGCATTAGCCAACCTCGGTTCATCCATCCAGACGACCACACATTCAACCATTCCACTAATATTCCTCCAATGGTCAGCTAGGTGGAATAGACCACATTCTGAGGTTTCAATGGCCAACTCCACCGAATCATGGATGACACCGATCCTCTACTACTTAAAAAATGACAAGCTACTTGAAGAAAAGAATGAAGCACGTCGACTAACGGCCAAGGTAGCAAGATTCACCTTACATGAATGGCAACTACTTAGAAGATCATACTCAGGCCCATACCTCAAATGTATCAGCCTGACCGAAGCTAAACGTGCTCGAAGAACTTCATGAAGGGGAATGTGGCAACCATTCCAGAGGACGAAACCTAGTGCACAGAGCTTTGACAGTCGGGTTTTATTGGCCGACCATAAGAGCGGACTCTGTGAAGTATGTCCGCGACTGCGATAGTTGCCAGAGACACGTCAACGTTTCAATTCTTCCTCTAGAAAGACGCAAGTAAATCTTCATCCTTGGCCATTCATGAAGTGAGGCATAAATATAGTTGGGAAGTTACCAACCGCTCTAGGCCAACGAGTCTACATGCTCGTCATCACTGATTACTTCACTAAGTAGATCGAAGCCGAAGCGAAAGCCGAAGCCCTTGCCCAAGTAAGAGACAGAGAAGTAAAGAGCTTTATCTGGAAAAATGTAATATGTTGTTTCGGCTTACCCAAAGAGATTGTAACTAACAATGGGTCATAATTCATTAGCTCGGGATTCCAAGATTTCTGTCAAACATGGGGGATCAAGTTGAGCTTCTCAACCCCCAGATAGCCCCATACAAACGAACAAGCCGAGTCTTCCAACAAGACTATCATCCAAACATTGAAGAAACGCCTCCAAAAGGCCAAGGGCGTCTGGGCCGATGAATTTCTTGGAGTTACCGCACAACCGCTCGTACTTCAACTAGAGAAACCCTCTTCTCCTTGGCCTATGGATCAGAAACATTCATACCATTAGAAGTAAACGTCCCATCGGCCAGGCAACAATGGCTTGATCCGGATACCAATGCAAAACAACACCAACATGACTTGGACACTATTGACGAACTATGAGATCAAGCGTCCCTTAGGATCGTGACATATCAGCAGCAAATCGTCAGGCACTACAACAAAAATGTTCAAGCAAGAGCATTCAAAGAAGGACATTGAGTGTTTCACCGAGTCTTTTAGAATACAAAAGAGATCGGTGCAGGCAAACAAGGGCCCACATGGGAAGGACCATACCAGATCACCCAGATTACGAGTCACAGTGCCTACAAGCTACTGAATACCAAAGGTCAATAGGTCCAAAACAGTTGGAATAATGCCCACCTAAAGTTGTACTATTTATAACGCATGATTTATAAGGATTGCTCCTTGTCAAGAATCAATAACGGGCGGCAAAATGGGTCTATCCACTCCCCCCGACTCATTATGAGTTGCCTGGATTGCTCTTTGTCAAAAATAATAACGGGCGGTAGAGTGGGCCTATCCACTCCCCCTAACACACTATGAGTTGTCTTCACTTCAGGGCAAGCCTTATGTTATTTTCAGCATCACATATAATAAACTTGAGGTAAATTCAGTACATCCAATCTCCAAGTAAAAAACATACACACAGACATTTAGAAAATAAAGAAATCTTTGTATATGAACGGTAAAACGCCACTCAGGCTACAAAATTCGCATCATCCAGGTTAAACAAATAGGAGAAATACTCGATAACTAAGACTTGAGAAAATGACATTAGGCCTAAAGATCTTACATATTATGAGGATCGACCAAAGGATCGTCGACCATGGATGTTTGGGTAACTCCATCATCCCAAGCCGAAGGCTTGGCCACTACATCTCCTTCAGCAAAATCAAAAATATGGTCATCAATGTCCTCCTCCTCGACCTCATCAGCTCGGCCTTCCAACTCTGCCTTCATTTGTCCCCAAGGTCGATGTCACCGTCTGAATCCCAATATGTATGATGTCCGACTTTGAATTAAATCATTAAGTCAACCCAAGTCTTTAACATTACCTCAGTAACAATAGACTTGAGTCGATTGAGCAGGCCAGTAGTTTCCCTCTTCTCAGCTTCCAATTTTGATTCAGACTTCATCGCTCTAGCTTCAGCTGCTTCAAACATACCTTTCATTTCATCGTAGTTCTCTTTCTAGACGTTTTCAAAAGAAACTGCCTTGGCAGCCTGCTTCCTTAAGGTGGCGTTGGTGTTAGCAAGGTCTTGGATCCTCTTCTCCTGGGCCGAGATCAATTGTCTAAGGTATAAACTACATGTAAGGACCTGTATGGTAAAACGCACAATTGTAGGTAAGTGCAACAATAGAAAAACTTAGAAGTTACTGGCTCGGTGAAGATACCTGAAGAGCCCGAGACACGCCCCAATAGTAACACGAAGGGAAATAGAAAATAGTTCACCAAGTCGCCCATAGTCAGAGAATCTGAGTAAGTTGAAATGGTAGGGGGCAACATGATGGTCAATGTCTCATTCTCCTCGTCCACAACTGCACAAGATGAGTTAACGCCAGTTGTTAGTCCCTGACTCGCACTTGTTAGGTCGACTGGAGCCCTTTTCTCTTTTTCTTTATTTGGTCAGCGCAACGCTTGGCTATCACCTCATTCAGATCATGTAGCTTGAACCCTCCCTTCATCAAGTCTTCTGCAAATGTAAACTCCTTGACAGTTAAGGGGTATAAATCGCTTGCCCCATAAATCACGTGATTAGAATATCGGGCTATTAAAGAATGCCAAACTTGCTTCAAGAGAGGAAAAGGAGTACCTCAATGAATATCTTCAACCTCAGCCCATAGATGGCTTCCCCTTAAGCTCACCTCGGATAGCAACCTCCTTCAATCATGCTCCTCAACAGCAATCTCTAATAGATTTTTTGTTTGAACGCCTTGTAGATCACCACTCTGCCCAGCCTTATTGAATGACAGACCTACACAGGAAGAGCAAATGAGATTCAGTCAACCAATGCTTAAGTAAAATAATAAGTACTCACTCGTTGCCTTCAAATAGGAGAGGATCTCCCCAACACCACTTGGACTGAATATTGATTCCTGTCGGATGAAGAAGTAGGCATCCTTCCACTTTTTGTCGCTCGATCGCAGACTAAGAACAATCTGTTGTCGGTCATGCTTTAGACTCATCTGGTAGCGACTCATTTCCTTGTCATGCTCCCTCAAGGAATAAGAGTAGAGGATATCATGCAAGCCTAGTGGAACGCCGAACCTCACACTCATTAGTTCGAGAGACAACAACAACAACCTCCAACCGTTCGGCATTAGATGGGAATGGGCAACTATGAACTGATTAAGAACTTCACAGACGAGTCTCGGTAGTGGCAGCCTCAGCCCATCGTAGAAGAGTTGCTCATACATACTAACCCATCCAGGGGCGTTCCAATCAACTATCTCATTCTTCTTAGGCACATGGATTTGGACTACTTCAGAGAACTTATACATGTACCTAAGGCGCCACACGTCGTCTTTCACCAAAGTTGATGGCGGGTTCAACGCGAGAATGCCACCACCCCGTCTACTCGGCTCGTCGTCACCAGAACTATCACTTGTAGAAGCCTCATCATCTGAAAAGGATTAATTATCCCCACTTGGTTTGGCTCGGTGTCGTTGTATAGCCTTTTCTAGGGAAACCGTGACTTCAACACCTTAGGTCCCAGCTGGCTCACCCTCAATCATCACAACCATTGTAAGAGCATTCTCATATTCATTAACATCCTCCATGTTGCTATAACAAGCTACACTCGCTTCACTAACACCGAGTCAAAACATTCCGAAATATTACCCCTAAACTGATCAATTACAATCAGCTCGATCTTCATACACTAAGCGGTAATTACAGTGCCCCAATGATCAGTGACAAAAACCTTAAACTCTGCTCGATCTAAGAAGTCCGAGTTGTCTACAGAATACCACCGTCAGTATAATAGTTAACTGTATGCTTACTCGGCTTATCCTGCCTAGGTCAAGTCGTGAAGGTGAAGCCACTCACAATTGAAGTGAGACATTTTTCAACTCGATCTAACTAGGGCAGGTAGAATATGATGGCACATTAAGTCTACAGACTAAACGCCCTCTCTGCCTCGGCCTAGGGAGAACGATTCAACTAACTAACTCCTCAAAACTAGGGGACACTCGCCCTCCCAAGACCGAACGAAAACATAAAGTGGATCGACATCTTCTACTCTAAAGAAAAACCTAGGAACGCGAATATCTTTACACCACAAAACCCAATTTCACTCAAAAAGAAAAAAAAAATATCCAACAATCCTAACACTTTCTTAACCAGCAAATTCCACGAACAACTATAAAAACCACATCAAAATCCTTTCACCGCTTATTTTTGGACTGAAACCTTCGAAAAACAAAAACTTTCAAACTTCTCTTCAGAAATACCCTAAGAAGTTTTAGGGCCCAAACACAACTCTTAAAATCTCTCCCTAAAAACGATCCTATGGCACTGAATATTCAAAAGAATACAGAAACTGAGAGTAAATTAAAGAGAAACACCAAGTGTTACCTTAAATTTGCATTCAGAAAGTGCTACGAACACCACGAAATGAAGACCCATTTTTTTTTCAGAGAAGAAACTCGCCTGGAGAAAGAATAAAACCTTTAAAGGGAATACGAGAAGAATAAGCAAACACAATGGGGTTTTATTGGTTCCAGAAAAAGCAACTGCTCCCACATTTAAAACAAAAACAGGTGTCAGGAATATGGAGCTTCTAGAAAAATGAAATTTCTCATTTTCCCGCTAACAGAAAAGCAATATCATTACCGTAATCGTGTAAAGGTTCAAATGCCGAGAACCCGTCTAAAAGGCTACGTGTGTACTAAGATAATTCATTCATACGACATCGACTCAGAACAAGAAATCCTGAATTTTAGTCTAGTTTGGTTGGTCGAGCAGTGAGATGCAATTAAAAGGATAAGATTTAAAGAGAGAGTTTGTCAGGACTGACAATTATATGGCTCAATCCAGTAAGCACGACCGCCGAGGACTACCAATAATGCAACTCTTTTAGTTTGAGTGATTTTTACCTCCCCAACCTACTAATGTCAATTGTCGTCCTCCGATGCAGTTAAGTCGAGTGACACGTAAAATGTAACTCGGCTACTATGTAAAGTTCTCGTCTGTATTTGACCTAGCATCACCTAGACGTATCTGGTAATGATTTTATGTTATGTACTTGTCGCTCGGTCTCCTGGAGCCAAATTGAACAAATTGTTGCGATGCATGCTCAATATGCTCCAAGTCCGTTGGTCCAACTAGACCGACTGCGTTAAAAATCCTCTCCAACGTGGTCATTATTGACTAAATCAAGGGGACTACTGCCCTCGCTCGATATAACAAGAATGTGCCAAACTTCGAACTAGAGACTCTATTACAATCATCATATGGTAATAAGTGTTGTCGCTCGGCTTAATGAGACCGACATAGTCTTGGCATCCCTCGATAGTCAAATAAATCTCCCCTCCAAAGTTTTGCTCCCGCTTCGTATAGTAAGACCGAGTCAATTGAATCAAACGTTCGTTTTACAAAAATTACTCATCTTATACACACCGAGGCATACCACCTCTAAAGTTTTACCAAGTTCTAAAACAATCCATTCGATCTACGATAGGCTTCTAAATCATTCTACTCTCTAAAGCTAAGAATTTCTTAACTTAGAGAGTTGGGGCAAACTGTATGGGCCAAAAATTGTATTGGCTCGGATGAGACCCAATAATGAAATTCGACTTATTATGGCCCAGTGCCTTAGCCCAACTCCGGTTGGGTTCCAGCTTAGATTCTTCTCATGGGCCACCCATTCTATGAATAGGGTTTTCTCACAAGATAAGCTGAATCGGTTCTGGCACATTTGCCCATATTCATCTCAAACTAGGACTCAGAGTCCTATTCATTCTCCATTTCGAATAAGATATAATATCATTACTTGAAAGGGAATCTCCAATCTGATCACAGCAACTATTGTTGAGTTTCCAGTGTACTCAGACTCTTGCTGTGAAGAACTCCTATTCCGATAAGGCAAATGCTCCTAGTTTGATAAGGCATAGGACTTTAAGTCCTATTAGGACACAAGTTCTACGAACTCCTATATAAACAAAGGTCATTCCTCTTAACATTCATGCACAAAGAGCCTCTCCAATAAGTCTCCTAAAAGTTCTTGCTCCCAAGAACCGCCACATTTTTTCCGCTGTGAAGCCTAGTTCCGACTAGTTTCACCACCCCTCGTTTTTGTAAAGTTGTGCTCCGGCCACTTTACAAAACCTACCCTAGCCTCATTATCACGATAATCTTTTCCCACTCTCAACTCTTACTAAATAAGCTTTCAACCCTGCTGACTTGAGAATTGGAGTGCCTACGACAAACACCACACTGATGTCCTCCGTGAGCTTCACATTCATTTCCTTTGTTTTTGCAGGTTTATCAGATCATCAGTGACCTCAACCTCATCGAATCACTCGACCGTAGACTTAGCATCTACAACCCCAATAATGACTCTACAAAAGCTAAACGACTTCGAAAAATGGTTCATACAAATATTCCCTTGTAATTTGGTAAAAATTTTACACACCCAAGAGATTTAGAAAATCAAAATTACACCCTAGATTTGATAGACATTAATCTGAAGAAACTCTGACAAAGAATCTTTTGGTCATTTACCTCTTTACCCTAAACCCCCTCATACTTACAATATAATTTCAAGAATCAATTATCTACTAAAATAATAATTAAATCAAGAGGTGGGCAAACAAGCTTACCCCGTTGGGACCGACCCACAGGCCAGATTTTAGAACGAAGTTTTTATGGGCCAAGGCCAAGGCCCAAGACCAGACCGAGACCAAGACCGGTTGAACCAGTTCCAGTCCTGGTCTGGTCATGGGTTTTGGGTCTGGGCCCAAATGGAAAATATCATAAAACCCCCTAAATTTTGGGGGTTTTTTTTATTTTTTTACAAAATGGTTCTTGGAATTGGGGGATTTTATGATATTTTACAAAATTAATCTATTAATCAATTCCAATCAATTAATCAATTGTAATCAATTTTAATCAATTAATTCAATCAATTAATCAATTAATTAGTTAATTCAATCAATTTTAATTCTAATCAATTAATCCATTCCAATCAATTAATCCATTAATCAATTGTAATCAATTCTAATTTCATTCAATTAACTAATTCTAATCAATTTTAATCAATCAATTAATCAATTAATCCAATCAATTCAAATTCCAATCAATTAATCAATTGTACTCAATTCTAATTCTAATCAATTAATTAATACATTAATCAATTTCAATCAATTAATCAATTAATTAAATCTAATACAATTAATCCATTAATCAATTGTAATCAATTCTAATTTCATTTAATTAATCAATTAACTAATTCTAATCAATTAATTAATTTTAATCAATTTTAATCAATCAATTAATCAATTAATCCAATCAATTCAAATTTCAATCAATTAATCAATTGTACTCAATTCTAATTCCAATCAATTAATTAATACATTAATCAATTTCAATCAATTAATCAATTAATTAATTCTAATAAATTAATCAATCAATTAAGTAATTAATCAATTGTACTCAATTCTAATTTCAATCAGTTAATCAATTAATTAATTCTAATCAATTAATCAATTTCAATTCTAATTCCAATGAATTAATCAATTAATTAATTCTAATCAATTAATCCATTAATCAATTCCAACCAATTATAATTCCAATTCATTAATCAATTAATCATTTTTAATAAATTTCAATCAATTAATCAATTGATAATCCAATCAATTAATCAATTGATCATTTAATCAAATCAATTCTAATTTCAATCAATTAATCAATTTCAATCAATTAATCAATTAATCAATTAATCAATTAATCCAGTCAATTCTAATTTCAATCAAATAATCAATTAATCAATTTTAATCAATTAATTTATTCCAATCAATAAATCAATTGTAATCAATTCTATTCAAAATTGATTAATTGTTATAACTTATAAGTTGATTAATTGATTATAATTGTTATAAGTAGAATTGATTTAAATTGATTCCTTGATTGGAATTAGAATTTGTTAGAATTGATTAATGGATTAATTGATTAGAATTGATTAATTGATTGGAATTAGAATTTATTAGAATTGATTAATTGATTGAAATTGATTAATGAATTGGAATTAAAATTGATTAGAATTAAAATTGATTAATTGATTACAATTGATTAATTTATTAATTGGTTGGAATTAGAATTGATCAGAGAATTGATTAATTGATTAAAAATTAAAATTGATTATAATTGATTAATTGATTTAAATTTATTATAATTTATTGGAATTAGAATTGATTAATTGATTGAAATTAGAATTGACTAGAATTGATTAATTTATTAAAATTACAATTGATTAATTGGAATAAGAATTGGGTAATTTATTAGAATTATAATTGATTAATGATTGAAATTAATTAATTATTAGAATTGATTAATTGATTAAATGGTTATAATCTATGATTAGAAACTCGGACCGGATCAGCCGGTTCAACCGGTTGGACGAGACCAGCTGGTTCAACCGGTCAGACCAGAAACCGGAGCCTTCACCTGTCCGTAAAAAAGGAAAAACCGTTTATATGAGTTAACCAGGATTGGCCGGGGGTTGGCCCGGCAGCACAATGGTGAGCCGCCGGTCCAACTGGTTCATTGCATAACCCGGATCACTGAAATTGCAAAACCCATCTCTAAAATTTCGATTCCTAATTTCAATTCATCTGCTATCTTCATTCCAATTCCATCTAAGCTTCATTCTCTCAACTCCTCAAACATCAAATCCCATCCGCTTCACTTGCTTCATCACCGTTCTGCACTGCCATTGACTTGATTTTCAGTCTCCATCTTCGAGGTAAATATTTTCAGTCATCTTATCTCATCTTACCACCAGTACCCCACCTTCCCAACCCATCAAAACCAATAAAAACACAAGAACCCATCAAGCAAACCACCATATCCAGCTGACCAAACCACCACAGCCCACGAATACCATCAATCAACACAACAAGTTTTTTTTTTTTTTTCAATAAAAAGAAAAGAAAAATATGCAGGAAATAAAATTGGTGTTTATGAGATTATGAATGTTGGTTGGTCGCAAGGGTGAGCCGGATAGAGTGGAGGGTTTGGGGTGTTTCTACTTTCCATGGAGATTGATTTGTGGGATTGTGATTTGTGGGTGAGAGGGTTTATATTTCTGAATTAAGAAGATAAGAAAAAGGAGTGGAGCAGCGTTTAGCATCGCAAGGGGCATCGGTGTGGGTGGAATTAGAAGGAAAAAAAATCAGAAGTCAAGAATAGTAGAGCGGAGTAAAAATCAGGACAGTGGGGCGATGGCGTTGGGTTTTAGGGTTTAAATAGTTGATGACTTAATGGAAAACCGGTTCAACTAGTCAACCCGCCGGGTTAATACGCGGGTCAGGTTTCTGAACATCGGTATAATTGATTAAATTATATAGATATAATTATTTTATTTTTTAATTAAAAAATTAAAATTTTTTTCTGATAAATTATCAAAACTCACCTGAAAATATATAAAAATAAGGGGTTTTGAAATTGGATAAACCTAGTTAGGACCGATCTAGCAATCCTGATCCTGAACTTAGGACCGAGATGGAAACAGACATGGGCCCGGTCCCAAAAAAAATAGGCCCTTGGGTCCGGGCCCATTTGCCCACCTTTGATTAAATCTACTAAAGATTACCTAAAAAAAAAAAAAAACTAACATAATCGTCAGACATGCAATAGTTAGATTATTCAACCATTAAAGCCTATAAAACCGAGCTCATTTTCCGTCTTTCCTACACACTGTATTCATTCAGGTTCACACAACTCTCAAGCATCATACGCATATATAAATTATTTTCATTAATTTCATCGATTTTCCAGTCAACACAACTCCATTCAATCAATCTCTAATCACCATTTCAAACACAAAATCCATTCAGAACAAATTCACACAACCTATCGAGTCACCAACACATCAACAATGGCATCATCCAGTTATTCAAAGGAAATTAATGGAAATATCATCAAGTTCTATTGTAGATGTGAAAGAAGGGTAAGACTGTGGATTTCAGAGATTGAACAAGACCTTGGTAAATTATGTCTGAAATGTCCTAACCCAAAGTCATGTGGTTTTATAAATGGTAGGTACTCAAGAAGATGAATATAACCCTTCTTATGATTTAAGGCATGTGAGCAAACCTAGAAGGGGAAGCTTTAACGAAGAAGCTATTAGCCCAAGCTATAAGAACACAAGAAGAGAGGCTACTAATCTTGGGAGGGAACCTAGAGAACATTGAATATATGAAAGAAAAGATTCATAATTTTGAAGAAAAGTTGAAGTACTTGTCAACGTAATCAGCAAGTTGTTGAGGATATAGCCTTTGGTAACATAGTACTTTGACACCATAACTACAAAGGAATCTTATGAGTTGTCGTTTCTCCCACAATCACTTGTCTTCAGATTGTCTAAATAAGTGATTAGTCTAAGCCTTTCATCCATGATCTCATGTAATTCATTTCCAAGGTACAAAATTCACACACTCCTAAAATCTTCTATCTCTGCATTGCTCTAGTTATACAGCATATGAGGCACAAAAATGGCCTATTCTCTTACAACATTTTTTCCTCTTTTAGATACTTTTTTCATAATCCTTCTCCTATAGTGCTTAAGCAAACTAACCAAAAGCCTTGACCTTTTGTCTCAAAATCATCTATTAAAAGACTTTATCGTGTTTTTTGTAATATGTTCATATTTCATCCTATAATCAAACACGTGTCGAGACTAGTGATTAGGATCCATCTTTATCAAATAATCATAAGCACCATCATCCAAAGTCTTCATTTCAATCATAACATTCAGAAACTTAACCTTGCTTATGACCTTGCAAGCATGAGAATCAAAAAATTTTAAAGAGAGAGAAAGTATGATAGTTTGATGTTATTATCGAAATCTGCAGCAACTAGAGATACTCGGTTGACCTCGTCGGAAACAAACAAGATGGACTCATGACTATGGAAAGTTAGAAATTAAATCCAGGCAAGCAAGCAAACAAGAAAAACTGGTGCAATTTTTAAAGTGGTTTAGCCGATTAAGAATTTGAGCCTACGTCCACTAATATCGTATTTATGAGTGTCGAGAACGTTATAAGAGATTACAATAAAAAAAACCTAATAAAAGAATCGGTGGATTCGCCCACACTTTCTCTCAGCACTCTCTTTTTGTATCTGTTACACAGGATTTTTTCTTGCTAAGAAATTTTCTCACTCAGGTCGTCCCATTTTCCATCAGTTTCCCCTCTATTTATAGGCTGCATGGGGTATGTAATGAGTGGAGATGTGTCAAAGGAATTATTACACCTAATCTGGCGATTTTGAGTGGGCGTGAGTGTCAGGGGAATTATCATGTCTAATCCCCCTATCATCGGGCCTAAGTTAGGCTTTTTTGATAATCCTGTGGGTGCGTTTAGTTCGGGTTAATATTAGATAACAAGGGTAATAAAACTTAAATTGCTCAGATGACGATGTTTGGTTGGCATGTAAAAAAATATTACCGGAAAAAAATATTACCAATAGTGTTTTTGGGGGGTAAGTTGGGGGTAATCTTTTACCCTTGGGTTGAGGTG
>WYDK02051393.1:0-10219 GCA_009867345.2 Toxicodendron radicans | reverse complement strand
ATACTTTCCAGGGTTGCTACAACAGGCAGTAAATATATTCGGGACTCGGGATCATGTTGACAGATTATCGGATCATTCAGCTTGGCATGTTATACAAGCCTCAGATTTCAGTTGTATTACAAATACTCAAATAGAATACCTTTTGGCTTGGCTCTGCTAATACTCAACAAGATCTTCAGCTCTACTTTTCCTCTTATTCAAGTTTAATGTTTGATTTGGTTCATTTTTTTTTCAACACAAATTCTTCTACTCAAAATGCATTTACTTAGTTATGTGGATCCTAAAGGTAATGTAATCCTCCATATAGACTCATGGATCATGGTCGAAGGGTTGACTAAATCATGATCCGATGATCTTCAATAGGGAGGAGTGGTGGGTAAGCAGAGTACATAATCTCGGTAAGATAGATCCAATCTTATAACCTCTGTATTTTCTCAAACAATCTTTACGTATAAATAACATCGACAAACTTTAATTTCTCAAGTACTGTAATAATACAAAGTAATTATTTTTAAGATAATATATTCACAGATGGATGTAAAAAAGATAAGAGGAATAAAGCAGGGCTGCAACTTTTTCTTTTTGAGAGTGCAATAAAATTTAGCTGATTTACATTTGTTAAAAGGAAAAGAAAAAAAAATACGAGATTCTTACTCTTAAATTAATGGAAGATAATTAAAAGGGTCCTCAATCTTTTCCACTTTAACAGCCGAAGGAATTAATTCTGGCAGTATTTCAACCTCTAATGGGATCAAAAGAAGGAATTTCAGATGCTGTTTTACTTTTCCCAGATGCCACATTCCATTTAAAGTGTCAAAATTCTTGGAATATTTACTGCTATTACTGCAAATCTATGTTCCTCACATCCCTTCTAGAATTATAAAATTCAATGGATAATTTAGGAGTTAGAGAGGTTTCAACATTTCTAAGGCGGATAAAAAACGATCATTAGATTCATACAAACACCAATTTCCTTTTAACTTTGGTTAGGGTTCTCTTACGGTTATTATTTGCAATGTAAAAATATTAAAACTGAAAAAAAAATTAAAATATACTTTTTAGAATATATATTTTTTGTAAATTGAAAATTTAATAATAAAATTTTTTTAAAAAAAAAAAACATCGACCGTTTTGATGATCTAATCAGGTGGTTATAAAGATCAGTGATTGTCTTATACCTCTTTTTTTTTAATTTAAAAATAATATTAATATTTTTTATTATTTTGAAATATTTAATATGATTAATTATTTTAACATGAAAAGGTCTATTTTACGCTTCTCTTAATTAAATGTAACACTAAATAATGGACGACAAAGAGTGTAAGTGGTTAATTATGAGGAATTGTTAGTTTTTAATATAAAAAAAGAGTGTAACGAAATAATCTCTATCGAAGTCTTAACAGAAGTTAAAAGGAGTGGGTGTATTTGAGTTAACCAGACGATCTTTTTAGTCCGCCTATGAAAAAACCTCATAGGAGGTCTATGTTATTAACTCTTAATTTAGCTTAAAGAATAATGATATATTTATAACTGAGTCATACAACTAGACAAAAAACATAAGACAAAGTAGTCATTTAAAATAAATTTTGCATAATTTTTATCTGATCATATGTCTAATTTATATGACTTAATTGTAAGTATAACATCACTCATATCGAAATTAGAATCTTGCCAAATGTCTTTGCAGAATATAAAAACTGTCATGAAATATCTTTTTCTAAAACATTTTACATGGTTAGCAAATAAGAAACTGACCACATAATCAAGTGAACACATTTCTAGTGAAAACGCTTTCATGAATTTAAATACTGAAATTTCATTGAATTAATTAAATAAGACATAAAAAAATACCTGAATAAAATTTACTCCATATGAGAGTATCAATTCATAAGATCAATACATCTTTTCTAGGTTTGATTCCAGAAAATTTTGATTTGTATTGTAGGGGAGAATAAGAAAAAGGGAAAGGGAAAAGGAAAAGAAAAAGGAAAAAGGAAAAGGGTCAATTCTGTGTCCATTTGGCTCTCCAAAACAAAAAGAACAAAAATTTATTTAATAAATAATACTATATATACAAAATTTTCATATAAATCAATCAAATAGTGATACAACAAAGAACTCAATTTCATTCAACAAGCACAAAAATATATGATCAATTTCCCAACATGGTTGTCAAATTTTCGGCTATGTTAACAAAACACTTATGCCTATGTTCTAGGATTATTTTCCCTAATCTAACTTTTACATAGAACAAACTTCTGCAAAAATTTATGTAAATAAAGTCGGTTGCAGTTCTCCTATATCAAAGTTTCCTCACAAGAAACTGAAGAACATTTTCCTACAAGCTGTCATAAGTATAAGACGATTTTGCTGGCTTAAAATCGCAACCGGGGTTGTATACAGAAAGAGTTTTCCCCGGGATGAAATTGTACAGAAAACGAGCCAACACTTGCAGGCTCTTGAAAAGATTTCTCTCAAAACTGTGCACACAGTAAGCAGGATTATTAACGATAGCTTTTACAGGCCATCATAATTTTCTGAGCTTGTAATTTATACCGTCTTTCTTAGATGATGAGGATGACGAGGAAGACAACACGGATCGCTCGGCTTTGTCCTTGCTAAATGCCTTGTGAACATCCTCTTTAAGTTCCATGAAGCGCATTCTCTTGATTTTCTGCTCATCTTGGGTGCCCCTCTCGAGATAGAATAAATCAGGAAGGTCATCATCCATGAACTTATCCAACACTTCTGAGCAATGAGGGAAATAACGCCGACCCATTTCCACTGACATCAGGACAACACAGTTTAAATGTGGGTAACTATTACAATGAAAGTTAAAATTTGTACTCTGCAAAGTAGTAATGATTTCAGTTCACCATTCATTATGTAACAAGTCAGAAAGTCCAAAGAAGAAACTTCCAAGTATAAACCCAAGCAATCTCAGTACCAATGACCGAGATGTTAAGCAACCTGTTTACCACGGTGCTAGGGACATGAACATAAGAATATTCCACTCAATTATCACTGGTTCTCATACTCAGTAATTCCATCTTACCAATAGGATTCTGTAATTGGGAAATTAACAATTTTCGTCGCTTGATTCAAGTCAAACTTAGATTCTGCGCCCTACCTGCTCTAGATACGGTGGCTGATAACCCAGTTCTGTACATTCATCTTTAGAAATAAAGTAGGCTACTAGGCCAGTTTGGACAAAGTTATACTCCAGGAAAGAGAACAAAAGAGAATGACCAACAGTTTGACATCAAATCAAAACTAAGCTAAACAAAGCATCTAAATGCAGAAGAAAGTTAAAGCTTCCAATTACCTGTTTTCATAAGGGCTTCCATCCTAGAACGTAATCGTTTGCTCTGCATTATAGGGGTCTCATTTAAGTCAACCTCCCTAAAGTTTCCACTTGAACCTTTTGATGCAGAGAGACCAGCAAACTCAGATGTTGTCTGAGTATGTGCAATGTCCATGGCTAGCTTGGCTTCAGTAGGGAAGAACAATCGTGCAAATGCCACTGCAATGTACAATAACCCTCAGAAATTATCTTTTCAGCATAAAAAGCCATTACACATACAAATAAGATTCAATCAAAACCATATTGAATTGGAGGTTAAACGATAATAGGCTGTTGTCTATCCCATAAGTAAAAAATTCAAAAAATAAAAAAATCTTTGCATATGCAAACATCATATTCACGGATAGCCTTGTACTTCTGCAAAGTTCCACCGTCATTCTATTTCAATCGAAATACCAATTTGTCGGAAAGTCAGATGAAGAGATAACGGGCGAAGGGTAGTCATTAGATTCATTTTTATTTTGGTTCATCCGCTCAGCAGAAACCTGACTTTGACCCCTATTCTCCGAAAATTAACTTTCACCAAATCTGACCATGCAAATATGCAACCCGAAAAATAACAAGATTTGAATCTCTTATTTCCACAATAGGCACACAACACCATCAGGTGGGACCTCATAAATTGAAGGTTCCAACACTTACTATGAGTGCCCCTTGCTAGATTATTTATGCAACTATAATTCATACTATGCCAACTGGTTGTCAAGCTAATTTCCACTATTATTTGGTCCAATTAAAGTCACCATCAGATTTAAGCCAAAAAATAGATTTCGCAAATCTGGGATTGGCAAACTATCATGTCTGAAAGAGAGAATTCATGGAAAATGAAAAATAAATAAACTAATTACAAGACAATAGATAAAATATGCAGCAGGGAATGCAAACAATTGGGCTGAGGAGAAAATAGGAAATCTGAGCCCTTCAATTGGCAAAAGCATATCCAAAAGGACATCGAGATTAACATCAATTTTGCACATTCCAACCTTCTGTATTACTATAGAAATATTACTCTTAAGTGGAATAAAGATATTAAGACCAACAAAAAAATCAGATTAACGAGTAGAAAACATATGACAATATTAGAATTTCAAAGCAAAACTCAGCCCAGAAAAACAAAATTTCTGTATATTTTGGGCAACAAAACAAGTGACTTATGCCAACGCACCACTGTAATAACTTCATAACATTCAAGAGAATAGAATCGAAAACTATCAGATGCAGAATAGTACCTCTGTTTTCAAGGTACAGCAGTTTCATGTGCAGATCATCAGCAAATGTGTAGGAAGTGATAGATGCATCCCCAGCCATTGGATTCCTTCTCATTTCTCTCTCCAGAACATCAACACATATCCGATCCTTATTTGCTTCCTGACCCTGCTCCGTTTTTGCATGATAATCTTTTGGTCTTGTCAACCTCCGACAGATGCTAACAGCACTCCGCTCATCCGGTGTCAAATCTGATGCACAAGCTCCTTTTGTCAGAAGTGACACTATCACTGACGGCTCCTTGCGCATTGCACCAACGTGAAGAACTGTGCATCCACGAGAATTTCGGAGGTTGACGTCAGCCAGACCAAGGCTGAGAATCTCAGATAAAACCTTGGGATCACAGTATGCTGCAGCATAATGGAGCGCATTGGCTTCATCTAAGGTTATATCAGACTCAGACAACAGAAGTTCAACAAGTTCAACATCATCTGAGTCTAGTGCCTTATGGATTCTCCTGATTCTCTTTTCACGCAATGGGTCCACAGCTTCCACATTATTTTCATCAGGAGGAGGAGATTTAAGACGGATCATCCTAATGTTCTCTGCAACTTCTTGTGGAAGTTCTTTCTCAATGCAGATATTGTCAAGATCTGAACGTGCTACTCTATCGACACACTGAGCAACAAGCTGACTTGATTGACAATGGAAGGCAACAACAAGGATTGGAATAACATCTTCCACAAGAGCTTTCCCAACAAAGTTAAGAAGACGTCGCTACAAAAAGTGTAAATTATAAATTAATTATGTTTCCTCATGGTGTCTGCAAGATATAAGTTTTGACAGATCTGGAAAAGGATCAAAAACTGTGTAATTATCGGAACTTTGTATTTTCAACAATGAGCAATAATAGACTGTAAGCAAGCAACAAAACAAATCAATGAATCAATAACATATCTAACCATTACAACAACTAAACAACACCAAAGGCAAACATTTGATGAAATGCGAAATTTGAAAAAATAAGTCAACTTTAACCTGCAAAAAGACAGCATAGTCACCTGGAAAAGCGAAATCAGCTCCGGTACTTGAAATATAAACGAGGCATACATCAACTCCACTGCAAAATTAATAGCAGGTCTACATGCATCATGGGCACATATGTTGTCAACGCAAGTTGACACCTCCATTGGAGAAGGCTTCAACTTCCCGGTATACACATAGCTCAAGAAAATCAAGAAGGCTTCATATCCAACTTTGCCAAAAGGCAACAACTCAGTCATAACATATTTTGGTTTTCCTTCTTTATCAGAAGACCCCTTTTCACTCCTAAATAACTCATGAAAAAACTTACTCCTAGCAGCCAAAATACATCGATGAACACCAACCGCGGTACCCTCAACAACCATCTCAGCATCAGTATAATCGCAAGTGGAATCAACCAAGAGTTGCTCCAAACTAGAACTAAGCTTGCTTAGACTTAACACTTCAAGACTAAGCCCCGCCCCCTCAGAGGCAGAAGAGGAGGGTATGTTGTGACTAATTGAGCCATTTGACAGATGAGAAGATGAAGTAAAGCTCAAACAAGATGATGGTTCGGCTGAATTAGCCATTTAACTCAATAAAAGAATATATATTAAGAATTATCAAGCTTGAGGAAACAATGATTCATGGTTTCCTACAGCAAAAAGATCCCCAAACCACCACTACTGAATATAAAATAGCAAAAACCTATATATATTTATAACACATAATATAGCTAAAAAGTAAATTATTTATACAGCAGAATCAAAATACTAGAAATATATGAACTGGGGTTGATCAAATTTATCAAGAAATGAAAAATCAACCATTTGAAACCAACACAAACAACCTATACATGATTGATACTATACACAAACTCTATATATTTGTAAAATTGCTATCAAATGCCAAAAAAAATCAACAATTCATTAGCAGCATCATTTTAACTAAATTCTAATCTACTTATCAAACCAAACAAATATAACAAAAACCCAGAAAAAATAAACCATCAACTCTGATAAAAAACCAAACTTAACAGCCAAATGAAACCCCAAATCACAAAACAAAAAAGAAATCCCGCTTGGAATCAGATCTACCAAACAACTCAACGCAAGAACTCAAAAGAATCGAATTGGATAAGTTAAGATTCGAAGATGTGGGTGAGGAAACAAGAGGGTAAGAAGAACAAGAAGAGCAAAAGTGTAATTTCCAGGAACAAAAATGGTGAAAAAAAAAAGAGAAAAGAAAACGAAAGACGGTGGTTTAACTGTTTAAGTTACAGCAATAAAACGTGTAGGAGAGAAGAGAGAATGTGAAGAGGAAATTTCATTAATCGCTATCAAAGCAAACAGTAAAGAAAAAGAGAGAGAGAGAGAGAGAGAGTCGTTAGGCGATGAAGTCGTCTAAGTGACGATAAAGATGGTGTCAGCAAAGGTAGCTGGGTTATCGTGATGTCAACAATGGCGTCACTGTGTTGATGATGAATCAAAGAGTTTCCATTTATTAAATTAATGGTAATGTAAAGGAAAAGTCTTTGGTCTCACCTCATTTCCTCTTTTCAGAGAAAACTAAAAGAAAATTTTACTTGCCGACATCTGGAAATCTCGTATTTATTTTATAAACTCCAGTTATTATTTATACTCAATATATTCATTCTCCCGTTCATTTATTATCACGTTATTATCACATTATTACATATATTACCTCTTTTAGCCATATAGATACCTAAGAAAACTAAAACATTATTATTTGATCATACCTTAGGGGGTTTATGTTTTTAATTCTATTTAAAAGTCAATGGAGTTGAATGACAGTGAAAAGAAATTATTTATAAAAATTGTTAAAAAAAAAATATTTTATAAGCTTCCTACTATGATAAATTAAGTTTCAAACTTTATATACTGAATTTTGTATGTAAATCTATTTTGGTATTTATTCTTAATAATTGAATTAAATTGACTATGTGAAGATATGATTCACCTCATAGACCATGGTTTTATAATGGGATAAGTTTATTACCTATGAAAAAGACAAAAAATAAAATAAAATAAAATAAAGTTTTTTAATAGGAGAAATTTGATAGCAACTTTGTTGCATACGGAAAATCCTCCGGAATTGCCTATTAAAGGTAGATTCTTTTGTTTTAAAAATAGGGAAAACACCTTTTTTTTTTTTTTTTATCTAAAAATATCTCAAAATTTAATGGAAATTAAGCACAATTTTTCAAGTGTGAGTAGTAGTTTTCATTAATAATTTTTTTTTTTGACAAAAAATGATCTATTGAAGGTCTCGCAAAAATAGAAATATATTAAATATAAATATAAGCAATTTATTCATTAGTTATGACGAATTGTGGATTGTGTTATAAGATTTTATTTTTGTTGTTAAGCCCATTGAAACACTTGTTGAATTTAATAAAGTCCAAAAATTAATTTTTAAGCCAAATTTAAATAATGAATAATTTCAACTAGATAAATAGAATTATTTTATTGTGTGGGGAATTTTATTGTCATTTTGATTTTTTTTTGGGTACTCAAAGTGGCCAACTTTTATTTAACAAGCCCCACTCAATATTTCTAAGACCCAATATAATTTTTTTTTTTTTTATGATCAGGAGTGTTCGGATCAGTTTGTGTGCATCTCAACTAATCCCTCGGGTACGTTTCTCAGTGATCACCCATATTAGTGTTTGCAGGGACTCGAATTTGGGAGGAAAAGCTTTCTCCTTTGCTCTTTTACCATCATATATTTTTTAAATTTCTAATTACCAAAAAAGACATTTAATCTCTTAATACATCACAAACATTGAAAAAATCTTTATTTCTTAAAATTCTTAATCCTTATATACGTTTGGAATTCTGTTTATTAAAATTAAATGATGGGGTCAGCAAAGAGATTTAGGTAAAACAAAATAAAAAAGGGGCAGTCTTGGAATAAAATAAAATATATTTGTAAATAGTATTTTAAAAATGATTTTAATTATTTTTGGGACTTAGAAAGAGAATCTTGGTGGGGCTTAAATAAAACTACTCATTTAACAGTTAAAGTGACCCCTATATAAGGCAATAGGGCCCTTAATGGGCCAATCCTCTTGGGCTAATATAAACCCATTGGGCCAACAAGGGTGGATCTTTCAATAGAAAACAAAGGAGAAATATATATTTATGTTATACAATAATACTACACATACTACATTTCTCATACAATATAATGTGATAAAAAATAATTGTTTATTTTTAAATTAAAAATAAACGTTCACTCAATCATCTTTTGTCACACCATATTGTATGAGAAATGTTGTATTTATATAATTACTCTATGTTATAAGATGTAACGTTTCGTATTGAAAGTTTACTTTAAAATAAAATAAGAAAACAATTTCTACAATATTATCAATATGATAACTTCATATGAGAGAAAAATTATTAAATGTAGACAGTGTAGAAATTTATGGAGATAAAGATTGGTCTCACAGTCAAACACATGAAAATCAGAATTGGTAGACCCTCTCTCTTTGTGTGATCAATTTGAAGATACAAAAGACCCTACCCTTCATTTACCACAGCCACAACCACAATTTTCCTGATAGAAAGATGAGCAACAGTGCTTTTCAATCTGACTTCTAAGCTTCCAATTAATTACATGAACATGGACATGGACATGGGGATTGATTCTCTAGGGACTAGGAGCATATCTTTAAGTGCTTTTTCACTTCTTGGATTTTAGGCCTCTCAATTATAAACTCATAATAATTGTATAAGAGTACCTACCCTATTCTTGTTATCAAATTGGCACAAGAAAACCACATATGGACAGGGACGGACCTTATTTATTGGTAAGGGGGCACTATAGAAATATTATTATTTTTTCTTGAATAGAAATTTTGTTTTTAAAACATAATTATATTACAAAAAGTTATAATTATAATAATAAAATGTTTATATTTAGACATAAGAGACATATATAATAAATTTTATCTCTTTGATTGTAAAAAACTAAACAATAAACTAAATCTATAATTGTCCTCGACGTGATTTCATATTTTGAAAACGTTGCATAATTGTTTCATTGTGAATGCCATAAAAAAAGGTCTTTTTTAATATATACCAACAAACTATCATTCACTCATTGATATCTCATACGATTTAGAATGATCATCAAATCATGCAGGGTTAAATCTTCTTGACTTTTCTCCACAAATCTTAAAGGGAAAACTATGATCTCGAGGTTGACATGGACATTTTTGTAGATATGCTCTTTGAACTTGGTCCCGAATATTCGGATGATAATCCAAAATTCGAATTCTAAGCCCAGGATCTGAAGGGAGAGCTTGCAAATTTATCTCTTCATATGCTTGTCTTGAATTGCCATTAATTCTTTTTGGAGATGCCAACAACTCAATGGTGGATTTTCTATTAAAATATCTTTCTATAACTATTATAATGAGAACATATTAAATTATACACTAAGAAACTTCTTTAAAATAAGAACCGTCAAACTTAGTTTTATAATTATTATTTAATTACTTTTGTCAGTTAAGAAAAATTCCCTACCCAATATTTACTAAACAAAACTTCTAGGACCCCATGACCCTTGCATCATTAACAATCTCATAAGTAAAAGCAA
>WYDK02051327.1:0-13752 GCA_009867345.2 Toxicodendron radicans | reverse complement strand
GGCAACTTCACAATTGGCAATGATTTTCATTTGATTTACATTCACGGCATTAAAGATGGCATGGATGGCTTTTGAGTGAAAGTTTGCATGTTCAAGTTCATCGTTTGTCCATTCAGCTATGGGTTTAGGTTCGGTCTCACCATCTTCCTCCTTTGAGGAAGCTTTCCAAATATTTATTATGGATGCCCAAACTCTTTCATCAAGAGATTTCAAGAATGCACGCATTCTAGGCTTCCAATAAGGGTAGTTGGGTCCTTCCAACAGAGGTGGTCGATTAGTCGATCCTCCTTCATTAAAAAAATTCATTTTCGCAGAATAAGAGAAATGTGCTCATAGAAAACGATGATGTGCTCGCAGATGCGAACAAGGTGAAGCAAATCCACTATTAATCAATGAGCAATATAAACATGTCAACCACAAGAAAGTTTAAACAAGCAAGAACACTCCCTGGTCTTCCCTACTCTTCTTGCATCCCTTTGACCTTTGAATCGCCTCTATGATACTCAGATTTCTTCTTACGAAACGTTCCAGATTGCACTTGAACTCACATCAAGACGAATGGCCGAAACCCAAACTCTAACCAACTTAGAGGAAACACGTTCCAGACTTAAGGTAATATTAAAAGGAAGTTTACATTATCAATGATGATGTCTCAGTGTTGGACAAAACATCAAAATACAAAAGGAAGAGAATTGAAAAACTAAACACTGAAAACTTCAGAGTACAAACACTTGCAGAATATTCAGTTCTCTTGACGAGGAAGAAGCATGAGAGAGAAGTTATAATGGCTGAGTATTTTGGATCCCGATGAAACAGACACTACAGCCAAGAAGCCACTTTTTTCTGCATACTAAAAAGTGTATGTCAAGTCAAGATACGCATGGGGAAGACTCCCACTTGTCTTGAATAAAACAAAGAGAAGTTGCACTCTTTTTCTTGAACCGCCAGTGAGTTTCCAACGGTTGTAAAAGCTTATTATATGACAAACAAAAGTAAAACAAATAAAACAATATCTTAGACGTCATCTTAAAGAGTCAATATGAGAAAGTCAAATTCGTCATACAAGGTGATAACATATCAGTGATCAATGTGCACACAAGATAACAAAAAACTTAGGACTAAAAACAGAAACATAGAGAAGCACATGTCTGCTGCTAATGTGCTAACACAAAGAAGGCATGTGCACACACAAACACATAAGTTTGGCAAACAAAAAACTTAACATGCAGAAACTAGAATAACACCTTCTTAACAATGGAAAATATCAATAACGATAAAACAAATTATGATGCAGCTATTTCCTTACAATTCAAAGCTTTAATTTCCTCCAAGAAATAGTCAGAAATATCCTAATACCATCACTTAAAAATCCAAACAGAAGCATATGTTACCTTATATATGACTTAAATATTTCTCTTACAAGGGCGAATTCAGAAAATCCATCCAATAACTATTAATAAAATTAAACTAAGAAAATGAAAAATCCAACAAAATTGAAGCAACCATCAATAAGAGAAAGATCAGTCGAGACAAACAGCAAACATGTTAACAAAACCTAGAAACGAATAAAAAGCTTACAACAAAACAGAATTACAAGAACATAAAATTAATATAAAAAAAGAAAGAACGAAAAGTAGAAGAAAGCAAGTACAAACCAATAGAATTTATATAGTCTAAAGAGTTCACGTCTTCAACATGTCTAATTAAGGAAAACTCCCAATACAGAACTTTCCTTGATAACCAATGAAAACCCTATAATGCCAAAAGTGTTCATATGTTGGACATTGATAAGAATAAAATGAAAAACCGACAAAATCAAACCGAACACGGACCTGAGCTTAGGCGGTTTCGATACGGCGTCGTGCAAGCGGGAGGAACTGCTGCAACAATGCTTATACAATCAACTTGACAGCGCTTCTTGCCTTCATCTTCTAGATTTAACTTCACACTTAATTGCAGACGAAAATAAAATAAATTAATCAAATTAGGGATCCTGAAATTTAGATGAGAAAATGATTGAAGAAATGAAATTACAAGTATCTGAAAGTAGTGATGCCGGTTAAAACGATGTTGAATTTGGTGTCATTGTTGAAGATCTAACATGAAGCCCCGACGGTGAAAGTGGGAACTGTGGGAGAAAAGGGTGATGGAGTTAGGGTTGGGCAGTGAAACTGGCAAGTGTTGGAGAAAGAGGAAAAATTGGTGAGAATTTTTTTTCCCCCTAAGTATGGTGGGAAAACATGGGCGGGAATTTTTTTTTCCCAAAATTATGGTGGTAAATGTTTTGTTTTTTTATATCTAATCAATTAATATTATTTGGATTCATATTCCTAAACCCAAACATAAATAGAAGATTATATACTTAGATAAATCTCATAGCAGTTCTTCATGGGATAAGCACAAACTGCTTATGAGCTCGGGGATATTGCCCTTTGCCCCCCATCTGCTCACCGGGGAGCAAGGCCCTTATTAATGAAGTGCTAGACAACTCTAACAATAATCAATTAATCAATTATAATCAATTAATTAATTAGAATTGATTAATTAATTATTTTATTAGACTTGATTAATTGATTAATTGACTAGACTTGATTAATTGATTAATTGATTAGAATTGATTATTTAATGAATTGATTAGAATTGATTAATTAATTTATTGATTTGAATTTATTACAATTGATTAATCAATTTATTGATTATAATTGATTAATTTATGAATTGATTAGAATTAATTAATTAATTTATTGATTAGAATTGATTAATTGATGAATATATTAGAATTACTTAATTGATAAATTGATTAATTGATTAATTGATTAGAATTGATGAATTGATTATAATTGATTAATTGATTAATTAATTAATTGATTAGAATTGATTAATTGATGAATTGATTAGAATTGATTAATTGATTAATTGTTTAGAATTGATTAATTGATTAATTGATTAGAATTGATGAATTGATTATAATTGATGAATTGATTAATTGATTAATTGATGAATTGATTAGAATTGATTAATTGATTAATTGATGAATTGATTAGAATTGATTAATCGATAAATTAATTAGAATTCATTAATTGATGAATTGATTATAATTAATTAATTAATTAAAATTGATTAATTGATGAATTGATTAGAATTGATTAATTGAATTGATTAGAGTTTATTAATTAGAATTGTTTAATTAATTTATTTATTTATTTAAGAGAATTGATTAAATGATTAACTGATTAAAATTGATTAAATGATCAATTGATTAAAATTGATTAAATGATCAATTGATTATAATTGATTAATTGATCAATTTATTAGAATTAATTAATTGATTAATTGATGAATTGATTAGAATTGATTAATTGATTAATTGATTTATTGATTAGAATTGATTAATTAAGTTATTGATTAGAATTGGTTAATTGATGAATTTATTATAATTGATTAATTGATTAATTAATTTATTGATTAGAATTGATTATTTGATTAATTGATTATAATTTATTAATTGATTTATTGATTAGAATTGATTTATTGATTTATTGATTAGAATTGATTAATTAAGTTATTAATTAGGATTGATTAATTGATTAATTAATTGATCAATTGATTAGAATTGATTAATTAATTTATTAATTAGTATTGATGAATTGATTAAGTGATTAATTGATTAGAATTGATTAATTGATTAATTGATTAGAATTGATTAAAAATGGGTCGGAAACTTTTGCTTTAATGAAAAAATGGGTAGGAAACTTTTGTCTTAGTGAAAAATGGGTGGGAAACTTTTGCCCTTGTGAAAAATGGGTGGAAAACTTTTTTTATTTTATTTTTTTAAATTAATCCTTGACAATTCAAAATTGTCAAGGATTGAGATAAAAAATTCGTAGAACTTTTTTGTTAGCCAAATCTTTGATAGTTAATAACTGTCAAGAATCATCTAAAATTGTCAAGAATGATTCCAAATTCTTGACAGTTCATAAACTGTCAAAAATTCTAATTCTTAACAGTTTTTTTGAACTGTCAAGAATTTGTGTCATAAAATTCTGTCAAGGAAGCATGTTTTTCTAATAGTGTATGTAAGTAGTTTTTGAATATCCAAAATCATACAACAAATTCTCCAATATCCAATAAAACTTCAATATATGTGTTTTTGTTTTACTTCTTAGAATTGGATTTTTTTAAAAAGTGTTTTGAGTTGAGTTGAGTTGAACGAAATATAATTGGATTTGAATATAAAAATGTGTTTGGTAATTTTTTTTTTTTTTTTTTTGAGTTTTAAAGGTTTTTTAGTATATTTTTAGAAATATTTAGATTATTTTTTAACCTCCAACATTTGTTAAATTAGCTAAACACCCCCACAATAAAATGTTTTGACTAGGATAAGATTTTTTGTATATTAAAAGTAACATATATTTTACCTTTCAAATAAGATAATAGAATTGGATAGAGAAACAAACATGGGCATAATGTTTTCGTCAAGTTGTTATGATTATTTTATTTTTGTTATGACCGAGAGGGACGTCTTTGGCATTGAAATGGGGAAGCTTGTGGCCGCAAACAAGAAACTTGTGACCGATCTGAAAAAATCTAAATCCTGCGCGCTCTGGCTTGACAAAAAATTGAATGGTCAATCTCACAACCTATTTAACATTAAACAGTCGTATGGTGAGAAAAATATCAAAGTGATCCACCTCAGTGCCACTGTTAGGGAGGCCAAAAGAAGATACGGCGTCGGCCTCTGGGAGACGTCACAAAATCTCGTAACTATGATGTTCAAGGCAGACCCCGACAGATATTTGTCCTTTCTGCCAAAACAATATCGCACTAAGATTCACCGACTTCAATGCGAAGCTTCTAGGGGTACCTTTGTGTATGCGGAGGACAATGAGCCCGAAGCCAACGAGGCCGGAGTGGATGAGCCCGAAGCTGAGGAGCTTAATTCTAAAAGCAGCGATTTAGGGGAGGACGAAGACGATAAGTTTGTCGACGACCAAGACAAACATTCGGCTGATCCTACTGCCTTTTCTCACCCCCACCCTGATTGATGACGGCGCACAAATGCGAACCCCAGTGGACCCCTCTGCCACTTCTCAACCTGTTCAAATTGACGAGAACATTGCTCCCCCGACCACTTGGTTTTTCTTTTTTGTTACTTATTTTTCTTTTTCTTGTATTGCACAACGATTTTTCATTCAATGAAGTGTTTTTATTTTTGAACTGTTACGTTCTCTGATGATGATTGAACTATCGTGTCTCATCTTCTCGAAGTCGGACTGTTTTAATACTTGGATTTACTTTGAGCTTTTTCCCCCAAATTTTCTAAGTGTTGAAAAAGATCTTGAATCTTGCGACAACTTTTAACTTGTGTTAAAACACTTTTAAGTCTAGGTCACTAAGTTTAGTCGATCTCTTCTCGGTGTGTTTTCCTTGGTTAATTCTCGAGACACTTTCACCCTTGGGCTTGCCTTTAGGCGCGATTAATACCATTTCGACAGGCGAGTTCAGACTTCATATTGTTTTGCCACGAAGCCCGTCTTTAGGCGTAGTTAATACCATTTCGCCAATCGAGCTTAGACTCGAACGTTTTACACAACTTACATAGATAAGTACAAGTTTCGACTGAATAACATCATTTATTAATAATAGGGGATGGACTCCGCCCAATTACAATGCAAAGTAAAAGAGATTACAAATAAAACTTAAAACTTGGTCGAGCTGAGATTATTGATATACCTCCTAAAGTGCTCAGCATTCCATGCTCACAAAATTGTTGTACCATTCAGATACTCTAAGTGGAAAGTTCCCGGCCTAAAATTTTTAGTAATTCTGAACAAGTCTTCCCATTTTGGGCTGAGTACCCCCCAACTTGACTCTTTCGCAGTGGGGACTATTCTTCTTAGTACCAGATCCCCATTCTCTAACTCCCGATTCTTGACCTTGGAGTTGAAATATCACTTAGCTGGCTGTTGGTAAGAGGCGAGCCTTGTTTGTGATTTTGCCCGATGTTCATCTATCAAATCGACCCTTAGTCTCAGCAATGAATCAATAATGTCTTCATCAAACATCTCTCTTCTAAAAGTTTTTACTCCGACTTTGACCGGAGCCATAGCCTTGCAACCATAAGCGAGCGAGAACGGGGTCTCTCCAGTCGAGGTTCTTGCTGTGGTTCTATAAGACCACAAAACTTCGGGCAAGTCATCCGCCAATCTCCCTTTTAGTGTGTTGATTTAATTCTTCAAGATGTGCTTAATTACTTTGTTCATGTCCTCGACCTGCCCATTTGCTTGAGGTCGATAAACGGCTGAGAAAATTTTCTTGATAGCGATCCCCTCACAAAAGGAAACAAACTCCCCACTATCGAACTATTTCCCGTTGTCTGTTATAATAGTGTGAGGGAGGCCAAATCTACAAATGATCTTATTGTAAACAAAGTCTTTCATTCTGCTCAAGGTCACTGTGGCTAAAGGCTCGACTTCTACCCATTTGGTGAAATAATCCACTGCCACCACAAGAAACTTGACCCCACCCTTTCCTTGGGGTAGCGGGCCTACCAGGTTGATTCCCCAAACCGCAAAAGGCCACGGACTGGTTAGAGTAGTGAGCTCTTGTGGTGGTGCCCACTGAATATCTAAGAACGCCTGGCACCTATCACATTTGCAGAAAAAATCCGCGGCATCTTTATAAGCAGTTGGCCAATAGTAAACTTGACGCAACACTTTATAAGCAAGGGCCCGCCTACCAGAGTGGTTCCCATGTATTCCTTCATGAACTTTCCTGAGGATGTAGTCCACGTCTTCTCTGTCGACACATTTAAATAGCGGGGTGTCATATCCCCGTTTGTATAGTTGATCATTAACAAGCACATAGCGGGCTGATTTTGCCCGCAAGCTACGTGCCTTATTTATTATCCTCGGGTACTTCCTCATCCTTTAATTATGCCTTCATTTGATCCATCCAGTTGTATCGGTAGACTATCTCCATTACTCCATCTATTGGGCTGATACTTGATCTTGGGAGGATTTTTACCAGTATTGAGTCCGTTGACTCATCTTTCATTGATGAGGCCAAGCGGGCTAAAGCATCGGCCACTGAATTTTGGTTCATTGGAATTTGCTGAATTTTATAACTTTTGAAGGGCTCTAGCTCGAGTTTTACCCTCTGTAAATAAACGGCCATTCTTTCTTTTTTGGCCTGATATTCCCTTGTCACTTGATTCACCACAAGTTGGGAATGACTTAGAATTACGAGTGACTCTACACCCATATCCTTGGCCAACTCGATTCCCGCCAATAAGGCCTCATACTCTACCTCATTGTTTGATGCGACGAACTCAAATTTAACCACCACCCGAAATTTTGCTTATTCAGGGCTCTCTAACAACAAACCAGTTCTATCCCCGTTTTCATTAGAGGAACCATCTACATATAACTTCCATTGCCAGTTCAACTCCGCCTTAGCTATTTTCGAGGCAATGATCTCATCGCTGTTTGGTTCCACAGGTATCAATTCCTTTTCGGGCTGGTAGGAAAACAGGAAAACTCGGAGATAAAGTCAGCAAGTGCTTGCCCCTTGATGGATGTTCTTGGCAGGTACTTGATATCGTGTTGGCTTAATTCCAGTGACCATTGGATCAGGTTGCCCGATGTTTCGAGCTTTTACAACACCTTCCATAGTGGAAAATTGGTCAACACGTGGATAGTGTGCACCTGAAAATAAGGTCGTAACTTCCTTGATGCCATTATCAAAGCTAGGACCAACTTCTCCATGTCTGGGTATCGTGTCTCTATATCGACTAATCTTCGGCTCACATAGTAGATAGGCCATTGAATCCCCGCTTTTTCTCTTATTAGTGTTGCATTAACGGTGAAGAATGACACTACCAAATACAGGAGAAGAGGCTCGCCGAAAATAGGCTTTGACAACATAGGAGGTTGGTCGAGGTTCCTCTTCAACTCTTGGAATGCTTTCTCACATTCCTTGGTCCATTCAAACTTCTTGTTTCCCTTTAACACAGCAAAGAATGGCAAGTATATGTTTGTCGACTTTGAGACAAATCTACTGAGGGCAGCTACTCACCCTGTCAGACTCTGAACCTGTTTAATCTTTATCGGGCTTTTCATGTTTATTAGTGCTTGAATTTTGTCGGGGTTGGCCTCCACACCAAGCTGATTAACCATGAAACCTAAAAATTTTCCCGAACTTACACCGAATGCGCATTTTAATGGATTTAAGCGTATCTGATGCTTTCTTTGAACTTCGAACTTCGAACTTCGAACATTTCTGCCAAATGTCCAATGTGCTCGCCCGCTTCTTTTCATTTAACGAGCATATCGTCGATGTACACTTCCATGGTTTTGCTGATCTACTCAGCAAACATCATGTTAACCAGCTTTTGATAAGTTGCCCCTGCATTTTTCAAACCAAAATGCATCACCCTATAACAATAAAGACCTCAGTCAGTAATAAATGAAGTGTTTTCCTCGTCAGGTTGATACATAGAGATTTGATTGTATCATGAGTATGCATCCATAAAGATCAGTAACGCATGCCCGATTGTTGCATAGACGAGCTAATCGATCCTGGGTAGCGAGAAACTATCTTTCAAGCCAACTTTGTTCAAGTCAGTGAAATCCACGCAAGTCCGTCACTTGCTGTTAGATTTTTTCACCAGTATCGGATTGCTGAGCCAGTCAGATACCTTACTTCCTTGATGAAGTTGATGTTTAACAGCTTGTCAACTTCATCCTTTAGTGCCTGAGATCGCTCTCCTTCTTTTCGACCGAATTGGTTTTGCTGTAGGGTCGATGTTCAGTCTATGGCACATTATGCCGGGGTGAATCCCCACCATATCCGCATACACCCAGGCGAATACATCCTGATTCTTTTTTAGGAACCTGACCACACTGTCTGCTTGTTCCTCACTTAGCCCACTCTCAATCTTCAATACTCTTGTGGGATCTTCATCGCTAACCGAGATATCTAGCAGCTCTTTGGTAGGGCCTACTGCGGAGTCTTCTTTGTGAAGACGATGGTCTATAGTGTCTTCTATTGGCCTAATGTGCGGGCTGGCTGTTGATATTACCATAGTCTTCAATATGGGCCACTTAATATCAGTTGTCATAGCGTTGTTATAACAACTCTTAGTGTCATCAGTCGATCCCATTATCAGTTGGGAACTTGACGGCTTGACAGCGGACTGAATCAACCGCTTCGAAATCATCTAAGAATGGCATGCTCAAAATCCCATTGTAAGTTTTCAAGTAGTCTACCACGATAAATTCTTGCATCTCCATCCTTATGCAGTCACCTTCCCCTATGGTCACTGGAAGGTCGATTTTTCCATTGGGGAGCAAATTATCGCCAATGAAACTATTGATTGGAAACGAGCATGGCTTCAGATGGCACTCTGTAAATCTTATCTCGCGGAATGCTCCAAGGTAAAGAACATTCACAGCGCTCTCATTGTCTATCATTAGTCGGAAAACTTGATTGTTCCCGATCATTGTAGTCATCACTATAGCATCGTAGGTATATCTGAGGTATTGCTCGCATTCTTCTCTTGTAAAACCTATCACTTCGCTGTTCACCATTGGCCTTTTTGGTGGCTTTGCTCCCACAGTTCCAATGGACATAATTCTTGGTACTGAACCTGTCTGGGACTATTGAGCATCTCTTTCCCAAGCATGCCTCGAGTTACCTATTGAGCTCGGCCTACCATATATCATTGATTGCCTCCACATCCATTTGTACCCTCTTAATTCTACAGAACACTGTCCCATCAGTGCTATCAGGGAGATTGGCATAAAACTCAATCACCAAAGGGGTGACTGCTATGTGGGGTGGCTCTTTGACAAAAATTTCCCACCCAAGGGTTTCTATGTTGTCATGAAACTCAATATGGGTTAAGCCTCTCTCTTTTATAAAGTTTTTCATTTTTCCCACATTTTCAAATCTCCTCCTGGCTTTCTTAGTACCAAACCGAGAATCCTTACTTTTCTTCCTAGGCAGCATCTCCTCAAAACTTCACTACTCAATCAAATCACACAATCTTCCACAATTCTAGAACAACACACACCCAACAATTAATCAAACTCACCACAAACTCACTACTCCAGCAACCAAGCAATTTCAATAATAACTCAAAAATCAACACAACACTTCCAATTTAAAAACTCAATAAATTTCAATTCCAGCAGCAATTACTCAGAATCAGCAAACAATTATCACATTAAACCACAAAAAGAGAGAATTGCTCAGAATACTACAAGTTATTGTTCGAAATCTCCGAAAATGCGAAGTGGTGTCTGGATCTGAATCTGAAATGTTGCTAGCCTTGATGATGCAATTTTGTGGATATGGGTGATGAAGAGTGTTTAGGAAAGTTTTAGAGTTTTGGGAGAGGTGCTTGAGTGAAAATAGGGTTGGTTGTGTATCTGGATTGAAGAAAATTGATAATATTTGAGAATTTTCAGTGATGAATAGTGAAAAATCCGGCGGGTTTTTATAGAATCCCGCTTTTTGTCTAGGCGATGTTGCATTAAATCCTTCTTCACCGAGGCAAGATTGACTTGTCGTTGAGGCGAAATTCTTGAAATTTTGAATTTTTCAGGCACGAGAAAGCTTCATCGAGGCAATGACTCTTTGTTGTCGAGGCGAGGTTCTATGATAGTTCAAATTCTCCAGGTTGTCACAATGGCGAAGAAAAATCTTCGCCTCGGTGACATGAATCCGAGGGGTCATCGTTGAGGCGATGAGAAGTTGTCGTCGAGGCGACACCAGTTACACCAAAATTCCAGAATGTATGTCACCTAGGCGTTAATATGAGAAACCTTCATTCCATTGCTTCACTGAACCAACCTGAAAATCACACCAAAAACAAAATGAAATTAGAAATCTAACAACACTAAACTTAAAAAAATAACACAAAACAATAAAAAATCAAACACTTGGGTTGCCTCCCAAGAAGCGTCTGTTTTACGTCCGGCTAGACAGAATGCTTGGCACTCACTTCAAGTAGGCATTCTCAATTCAAGAGCAGCCATCTTTGGAAGTCTGGTATGGAAGGTAGCAACATTCTTTTTAGTGACTTGATCAAGGAATTCACTATGCGTTGCATTCGGAGCTGATTTTACTTGGTCTTTTGTCTCTTCCTGCAAAGTATAAGAAACGTCAGTGGGGTCCAAAGACTCGATAAAGAAACTCTAATTAGATTATGAATCTGAAGATAGAGATTTAAAAATAGAAAATTCGACACTTTGGTCTAAAATTGTCATGTTCAACTTCCTATTCTGCACGTCAATGACCGTTTTAGTTGTGGCCATGAAGGGACACCCAAGCAAGATCGGCGATTTACCATAGTCGACTGATGTCTTCTTCATGTCTAGTACTACAAAATCTGTAGGCACAATTAACTTGTCAATTTGTACTAGAATGTCTTCTATGATACCTCTATGATGATTTACTGAAAGGTCGGCCAATTGGAGTGTCATGGTGGTGGGTTTCAATCCTCCTAACCCTAGTTGCTTGATTGAGTAAGGCATGAGATTTATGCTCACTCCCAAATCCAACATTGCCTTCTTTTTTTCCCTATCACCAACAATAATGTCGATGATAAAATTTCCCGGATCTCTCAACTTGGGCAGCAACTTACACTATAGCACCGCACTAACTGCTTTCGACATCATAGCCTTCTCATGCGGCCCATACTTACGCTTTCTCATGTTCAGCTCCTTGAACAATTTAGAGTAAGCGGGCATGTTCCTGATCATATCCAGTAAGGGTAAGTTAATATTAACCTTAGATAAGACATTGTATATATCAAGAAATGACTTATCCCATTTGCTCTGTTTTAGTTTACCCAAAAAAGGAACAGGTGGAACATATGGCTTGGGTGGCACATATGGAGGATCACTCTCTTCATCCTGAAAGGTTGCACTTGCCTCATTCTCCTTGACTTCTTTTTTTTTTTTTTGCATGATTGAATAAGTTCTCATTAATTTCAGAATCAAGGTTTGTATTAAGTACCTTACCACTGCGTAGTACTGTGATTGCATTTGCTTGCTCATGTTGTCTTGGCATTTTCCCTTGAGTATGATTTTGCAATGCCTCCGCTATTTGTCCAACTTGAGCCTTCAAAGTCTTGATCAATGCTTCTTGTTGTTGGAATTGCTTCTCAAAATTCTAATTTGTCTATTGGGACACTTGAAAATGAAGTTGTTCAATGTTTCTTCCAAGGAAGGTCATGATATGATCTAAACCTTCTTGTTGAGGGTTGTCTCTCCATGAAAGGTTGGGATGGTTTCACCATCCCGGGTTGTACGTGTTTGAGTACGGGTTGTGAGGCCTTTGGTTGTAAGAGTTCATCATGTTCACTTGCTCCACAAATTCTGGGAAACTCTCATTGGATGGGCAACTAGTGGTGAATGGTTGTGGTTTCCACATATCGCACAAACCTCTTTGGCATTACTGCTTCCTCTTTGCCCCATTATCATTGTGCACATCGTCTTCACTTGCTTGGCCAACTCAAAAACCTGCATGGATCAGTGTTAGAATTGAATTTATAAACTCTTCTTGACTTACCCCTAACACTCTTCTATTATGAGTTGGCTCTAAGCATTTCATACAGCTCATATGTTTCTTGCGCTATCTTTTCTCCTATGGCACCCCCTTACAGCATTATCAACAACGGCTTGACAAGCCTGAGTCAGTCCGTCAGTCATAAAATGTTTGGTTCAATAGCTCTAAAGGATACCTATGGTGTGGGCACTGGACTAGCAATAATTTAAATCGGTTCCATGCTTCATGGAATGGCTCCCTATCATCTTGCATAAAGGTAGCGATTTTACCTCTAAATTTTGTCATCTTTGCATGGGAATAATATTTACCGATAAACTTGTTATGTACAGCATCCCATATGGTGAGTGAAGCTGGCGGCAGAGACATAAACCATGTCTTAGTTGCGTCCTTCAATGTGTACGGAAAACATCTCATGCGCAATTGATCTTCAATCAACCCTTGCAAAGGAAACGTTTGCACGAGTAAAAATCTCTAATAAATGTTAAAGGGTTTTTCGTAGCCATCCTGTGAAACGATGGAAGCATTTGAAAGTGGATATGCTTCAGCTCATAATTTCTCACGGCGTTACTCAGCACGATGCAGGAAGGAGACGTTGCAACGGTGGGACGTGCAAACTCCTTCATTGCACGCGGTAGGTCTACCATGATTACAACCTCTGACTCTGATTTCAACTCTGATGAGTCCTCTGAAGGTTCAGGTACTCTTCTTTTCCTCCCGATCTGATCGACTCTATTGACATAGGCAAATAACTCTTCGTCTAAAGATCATCGACCTTGCATTCACAAACTTAGAAGAACACCAAAAAGATCAAAAGTATAATTGTAATCTATACAAAATTAAAAAGAAAGAATGAAATAGTATTAAAAAAAACTAAGGCACTCGTTATAAGAAAAGTCTAACACCTTAAATCAAATCCCCGACAACGGTGTCAAAAACTTGATGTGCCAAATTAAAATCTCACAAGTGCACGATGGTTATCGTAGTATGGTGTGCAAAGTGCAAGGGTCAATTCCACAAGGATTTGTAAGTGTTGTCCTAATCTTAAAACTAAACCTTAATTCCAAAACTGTGATTTAAACAATTTGAGTATGAATTCTAGTTAATCTATTGAAATGAATGAAAACAATAAACAAAAGCAATAAAAGTAAATAGAGTTAAAGATTAAACAAGTAATAA
>WYDK02051267.1:0-13771 GCA_009867345.2 Toxicodendron radicans | reverse complement strand
TCAATTAAAAATTCCCCATTTTTTTTTTCCAAAAACATCCACCAAGAATGTTCTAATAAGGAAACGCCCCCCCCCCCCCCCCCCCCTTTAAGGGATTTATATCGCCTCCCATACCACTCTAACCCAAAGGTTCTTTTCCAAGCAATATTGAGAATCCAAGAAAAGGCAAGGAACAAGTCCAAGCTATTTAATTGAGAAATGGAAGGGAGGTGCAAATGCCAAGAAGAATTCCTGAATCAGAGCAACCCTCAACGGAATCGTAGTCTAAGGAAGCAGAAATTGAAGTGCAAGAAAAAGTAGAGAAATTGAAAAAGAACACGATTAATGTTGACAACATTGCGCCAGCAAAGCCCAACATAGAAAAGCAACAACTTGTGAAGCCTACTCCACCATATCCTCAAAGACTAAAAAAACAGAACCAAGACAAACAATTCACTAAGTTCCTTAAAGTTCTGAAGTAGCTCCACATCAACATTCCATTGGTGGAAACTTTGGAGAAAATGCCCAACTATGTTAAGTTTGTTAAGGATATCTTGTCAAAGAAGAGAAAGATGAGCAAATTTGAGACAGTATCCATGACCAAGGAATGCAGATCTATCTTGCAAAACAAACTTCCACAAAAGCTGAAGGATCCTGGGAGTTTCACACTGCCATGTTCTATTGGAAACATCTATTGTGGAAGGGTTTTATGCAACTTAGGGGCTAGTATCAATTTTATGCCTCTCTCTTTGTTTAAAAAGCTAGGCATTGGCGAAACAAGACCAACAACCGTAACTCTCCAACTTGCTGATCGTTCATTTGTTCATCATAAAGGTAAAATTGAAGATGTATTAGTAAGGGTGGACAAGTTCATTTTCCTCGTGGATTTCATCATTTTGGACTATGAAGTAGATCGAGAAGTGTCTATTATCTTGGCTAAACCATTCTTAGCCACAGGGAAAGCCTTAATTGATGTGTAGAAGGGAGAATTGACTATGAGAGTTAATGATCAGGAAGTTACTTTTAGCGTCTTAGATGTCATGAAGTTCCCCAATGACTTAGAAGAATGCTCTACTATGAGCATTGTTGACAGCATAGCTATGGAGGAAATAGAAAACATGTGTAGTAGCTGGGCTGTTGAAGTGGATTTTTTGGTTGATGAATCTAAACTTACTAATGAAGAATCAGAGAAGGTGAGTGTAGCAGAACTACAAGGAGAATCAAGGTTTAAGAGATTTAGGTAGAAAGTTGAATTGCTTGATCGAGATGAAAGAGATTTGTAGCCGCTCAAGCCATCTGTTGAAGAACTCCCAATGCTGGAGCAAAAGGCATTGCCTAGTCATTTGAAATATGCATATCTTGGAGAAGGAGATACATTTCCTATTATTATCTCCTCCACACTTCCTGAAGATAGAGAAAAACAGTTGTTGAAGATCCTCAAGCAGCATAAAAGAGCTTTTGGGTGGAACATTTCTTATATCAAGGGAATTATCCCTTCAAATTGTATGCATAAAATCTTTCTTGAAGATGATTGTTGCAGCACGATAGAGCATCAGCGAAGACTTAATCCAGTCATGAAGGAAGTTGCCAAAAAGGAGATTTGAAATGGTTGGATGTTGGAATAATTGACCATGTTTTAGAAAGTGAATGGGTGAGCCATGTTCAATGTGTCCCAAAGAAGGGTGGCATGACGGCAGTGAAGAATCAGAATGATGAATTGATATCCATAAGAACTGTCATTGGTTGGAGGATATGCATGGACTATAAAAAGCTCAACAAAGCCATAAGAAATGATCACTTTCCTTTGTCATTTATTGATCAGATGTTGGACAAGTTGGCCGGAAAGGAGTTTATTGCTTTTTGGACGGATATTTTGGCTATAATTAGATCGTAATTGCACCAGAAGATCGGCCCAAAATAACCTTCAAATGTCTTTATGGAACCTTTGCTTTTAGAAGAATGTCATTTCGGCTGTGCAATGCGTCAGCAACCTTCCAGTGTTGTATGATGGCCATATTTTCTAATTTAGTGGAGGATTCCCTGGAGATCTTTATGGATGATTTCTCAGTATTTGGAGACTCATTTTAAGCATGTTTGCGAAATTTAGAAAGGGTACTGAAGAAATGTGAAGAGACTAACTTGGTTTTGAATTAGGAAAAGTGTCATTTTATTGTACATGAAGACATTGTTTTAGGCCACAAAGTCTCACTCAAGGGGATAGAGGTGGATATAGCTAAAGCGGATGTTATCAAGCATGCCACCTCCCACTAATGTTAAGGGAATCAGAAGTTTCTTAGGGCATGCTGGTTTTTATAGGAGATTCATCAAGGACTTCTCAAAAATTGTCAAACCCTTATATTCTTTCCTGGAGCATGACAGAAAGTTTCAGTTCACAAAGGAATGTCACATTGCCTTTGAAACACTGAAGAAAACATTAGTCTCAGCACCTGTTATAGTAGCTCCTGATTGGTCCTTGCCATTTGAGCTTATGTGTAATGCAAGTGACTATGTTATTGGAGCAATGTTGGGGCAAATGAGAGGTAAGCTTTTTCACCCTATCTATTATGCAAGTAAGACCTTATGTGATGTCCAACTTAACTACACCACAACTAAAAAAGAATTACTTGTTGTAGTATTTGCATTTGATAAGTTTAGAGCTTACCTTGTTAGGACCAAAATGGTGGTGCATACTGATCATTCAACCATCAAGTACTTGGTTTCAAAGAAAGATTCAAAACCAAGACTTATAAGGTGGATATTACTCTTACAAGAATTTGATCTAGAGATCATCGATCGGAAGGGTTGTGAAAACCAAGTTGCAGACCACCTTTCACGACTTGAAAATGAACAGTTTACTCAAGGCAAGGTGGTCATTCAAGATGTGTTCCATGATGAGCAATTACTTGTCTTGAATCATCAAGAATGCACATAGTTTGCTGATTTTTCTAATTACTTGGCATGTGGCATTCTACCTCCTACCATCTCAAAGCAGCAATTGAAGAGATTCTTATATGAAGTGAGATTTTACTTCTGGGATGATCCCTATTTGTACAAGCAAGGGCCTGATCAGATTTTGAGAAGATGTGTGTTTGGTGAAGAATGCGCCAACATACTTCAGCAATATCATGCATCACCTTATGGTGGTCATTTTGCTGGGTCAAGAACAACAACTAAAGTCCTCTAATCTGGATTTTTCTAGCCTACAATCTTCAAGGATTCAAGAATTTTCTAGGTCGTGTGATCGTTGTCAAAGGATAGGTAATATTTCAATGAAACATGAGACGTCATTGACCAACATCCTTGAGATTGAACTTTTTGATGTATGGGGGATTGACTTCATGGGAACATTTCCTCTTTCTTTTGGCATGAATTACATTCTAGTGGTTGTGGATTATGTATCCAAGTGGGTGGAAGCTCAAGTTTGTTCCACAAATGATGCTAAGGTGGTTGTCAAGTTCCTACAAAAGAACATATTCACCAGATTTAGGACTCCAAGGTGCCTCATTAGTGATGAAGGCACACACTTTGTGAATCGATTGGTGAGTTCTTTATTGAAGAAATATGGAGTTCGACATAAGATTGCTACAGCCTATCATCCATAAACCAATGGGCAAGCTGAAATTTCTAACAGAGAAATCAAACAAATACTCGAAAAGTCAATTTGTCCCAATAGAAAAGATTGGTTTCTTAAGCTGAATAAAGCATTGTGGGCGTATCGCATAGCATTCAAGACTCATCTTGGTATGTCACATTACAGGCTAGTCTTTGGCAAGACTTGTCACCTTCCCTTGGAGCTTGAACACAGAGCTTATTGGGCCCTCAAAAAACTAAACATGAACTTACAAGCTGCTGGGGAACAGAGAAAAATGCAATTGCTAGAGCTTGAAGAACTTAGGAAATTTTCCTATGAGAATGTCAAGTTCTACAAGGAGAAAGTTAAGAAATAGCACGACAAAAGAATTCTCAAAAGAGAGTTCCAACCAGGCCAATATGTCTTACTATACAACTCAAGACTCAAACTCTTCCCTGGCAAGTTGAAATCAAGATAGTCAAGACTATTCAAGGTTGTCCAAGTCTATCCTCATGGAGCTGTTGATTTGATGGATGAGAAGACCAATAATGAGTTCAAAGTGAATGGTCAAAGATTGAATACCTACTTGGGATCATAACTGGATTGAGAACGAGTGGGAATCCCACTCAACAATCAGACTTAAATATTGGCAAAGTCAGGCTGAAGACTTAAAACCAAGTGCTCTTGGGATGCAGCCCAAGCATTTTTTTATTCAATTTTCTTTGATTCTTAGTATAGCATTGAGTGTTTTTCTTATTTTTTTTGTTTCTTCTAATTTCAGTATGCATTTATTTTTTGATTTGTTTTTCCAGGGATGAAGAATAATCTCTTATTGAGAATCAAGTGTTCGACTGAGCCCAAATGGTTCTTTGGAGTGTTGATAAGTATGTTGCAGCATGGGCCAATAAGGAAATATTGCACTCGTATACCGGTTGAGGACATATGAATATATGCTTTAGATGTTAAACAACGCGTAGGCACGCCTCCAGATTATATGAATTCTACATGAATTCGAGGCTAAATTATATGAAGTGCCTAAGACGTTAAGAAAAGTCCGATCAGCTAGAAGTTCAATGATTCATATGCATGTAGTTGCATTACATGAGGTATGATGTTAATCACATTATGAGATGATTTGTACTCATGTTAGATGTTTCATATGCATGTAGTTTCATTACATGAGTTATGATGTTATTTACATCATGAGATAGTTTATACTCATGTTAAATGATATAAAGATGTTATGTCATGACATATGATGTGTGTACTATGTTTACATACTTGTGTGTATGTGTACACTTGATGTCTTATATGGCCATTGGGTAAAATGATGAATGTATATGAGATGGTAAGGAAAATGAATTATGCCCAAATGCAAAAGACAAATGGTGTGTAAATGATTGTGTTTAATTAAATGGCAAATGTCACACCTATGTTTAGATGGACCATTCCTTATTGAACGATTAGCGCTCACCCTTTCATTGTTGATTGTTTTTCAGGTAAATCAGACGCGATGGTTATTGGACATAGCGGAGCTATACGTGAGGGGAGATGATTTGATGTCATCCTGAAGTGTGTATATTGATGTAATAATGTAAATAATGTAAATAAATAATCTTTATGAAACATCTTTTGAAGCTTTCAACCTATGAATATGCTTAGATTGATAAATTTTTAGATAAATTCTTAAAGTTTCTAAAAATCTAAGTTTTGATCATGTGGGATAATTTATATAAACATTTAAATATTATTACTATTATTATTATCGTTGTACATGTTTTTTAAACACAACTCGTTTTCCAGACATCAATCCTTTAGGTTCTCCTTGTGGGATATTCAGAAGATACCTGGCTGGAGAAGGGTTTTACAAAGGGATACTTATTTCGTATTATCAACTTATTCAATTCTTGGTAATCAATACACAATCTCATAGTCCCATCTTTCCTTTTCACAAACAACACTAGAGCTCTCGACGGAGATGAACTCGATCTAATAAATCCCTTATCCACCAATTCTTGTAGTTGAACTCTCAACTCTCGTAATTAAGGGGTGTCATCTTGTAAGGAGCTCTTGACACTGGAGTGGCACCTGGTATCAACTCTATAGAGAACTCTACCTCTCTCACTAGTGGTAACCTTCGGAGGTCGTCCAGAAACACATCTGGAAACTCTCTCACTATAAGAACATCCTCCAACTTAACCTCACTCACTCTGGTATCCATAACATGAACTAGAAAAGCTTCACAACCCATTCTAATGTACTTCCTAGCTGTCATCACTGAAATCAAATAGAAGGGATTAACTGGCGCTCACCACAAAACACAATCTCTAGAAGTCCTGGCTTCCTTAAAGTCACCTTTTTTTCTAACACAATCCACCGAAACCCTATGGTTGGCTAACCAATCCATCCCTAAAATCACATCAAACTCTTGGAAAACCCAACAAAATCAAATATGTTGCTAACTCAAAGCCCTGAATCAATATCCCATAACCTCGAAACCCATACTCTGCCAATAATGTCTCACCAACCGGCATAGACACTGCCAGTTTACACTCCAAGGACTCCAGAATCCGGTCAAAAAACTCACAAATGCATATGATATAAACGAATGGGAAGATCTAGGATCAATCAAAATATGGGCCTCACGGCCAAAAATATATAACATACCAGTCACAACCTTCGGTGTGGCCTGGGCCTCCTGTCGAGTCATGGCAAACACTCAAGCCTGAGTATACTGCTTGCCAAATCCCCTCTGTTGGCCACGCCAACTGCTCCCAGTACTAGACTCACCCCGACTGCCTGAGGTGGACCCTCATTTAGGTTTGGACCTTTGTTGTCCTTGAACACGGCTACCCTCACCTCGATAGCTCTCAAAAGCTCCTCTCAGAGACGGGCTTTCTCTCTGAATCAACTGTGGATAGTCTTTCTTGAGATGTTCGAGTTGCCCACACTGAAAAAACCCTAAGTTGGATCCCCAACATGACCCCTAATGATGTCAGCCACAAGTATTACACTAAAGTTTCTGAACTCCGCCAGAACTCCCATTATCTGACTATCCACTAAACATACTCTGTCCCCCACTGGCCCCAGAGGCTTGGCTTCTAGATGATCCAGAAAAACTATTCCGATGTTTTTACATACGACTCCTGGATCCACCCACTCTCCACTCTCTATTCCAACGTTTCTGCCTACATGGTTGCTTTTCTTCTCTCTATTTCCCCGGTGCATACTGTTCTACCTTCATGGTCATTTCTACTAACCTAGCAAAATTAGTGAACGCAAATCCCATAACAGCCATTTTGATTCCCTCTCTAAGATCTTCCTCAAATCTCTTACATCTAACCTCCTCATTCACTAAGATTTCTTGAGAAAATCTAGATAACTCCACAAATTTGTTCATCTATTGCTCCACTATCATATCCCCCTAAACGAATGCCAAAAACTCTCTTCTTTTATTATCTCTATACACCCTGGACTGATACCTATTCATATATGACGCACTCTACTGGGCGAACATGAAATTTACCGAGCCGCGTCAGGTTATTGGGAAATACCACTTGAATATTTACACCAACAAATGAATAAAGACATAGATGTACATGTGCCAAACATCTTCGCAAGAAGAGTTAATCACGTATCCAAACGGTTCCACTCGACTTGGCCGAGACGACTAGAAATAATTATGATTGAATCTATCGGGTCATAATACTCCTACTCGACATGACGAGTAGAGCCGAGTGATGTCTAAACGGACACGATCATGACATGGCTCATACAACCCTTATTTGGTCATCCATTCGACAACATTCTAAATCATCTTCAGTCGACTCAATCCTACATCTTTGTTGTCATTGGAAAGTCACATGCACACTAGTTTACCACTATCTCATTCGACTTGGTCAACAGAGTGAAGGGAACCATGAGTCAAACGTTTAGAATCAACAAGACACATCTCCACCTCGATTAATCAACCTATGAACACCTTGAATAGGCCTCGAGACACTCTAACAAATGTGACCATTAGTTGGCTCGACTCGGCTTGACAACCCGAGTGAGAACATCTACGGACAAGTACAAGCACCACCCGTCACGCATCAAGTCAAGAAAATATTCTTTGACCTTTTCCAAATGCATATGAAAATGCTTATCCACTCGGTGAGCATCACCCACTCGGCAGCATGAGCAGAGTCGAGTCGAGTCGAGTGGTGGAGACATACAACTAGACATTTGTCATTGGTAAATACTTCACTCGGTCAAACACCGCCCGCTCACTAGCATAAGCCAAGCCTAGTGGAACATATAACAATCAATAGTATCTTTCACCGACAATCGCCTCACTCAGCCAGCAGTCTTCACTCGTCAGAGTAAGTAAAGCTGAATGGGGAGAAAATATCACAATAGTGAGACAACTGTATCAATAACTTCTAATTCTCACATGGTCATGTCCACTAAACCGACTCGACACCCAGAAAGCTATGATCCACACCTTGCATCTACGAATGAATGGACCATCTCTAAGTTGGTTACTCCTTAGAGTGAGGGACAAGCAAACTCACATTCACCTCCCAACTCAGGTTGGTCGAGCATAACTTCATACTCCCAACTTCAATTAGTCGAGCATGCCTTCACACTCTATCCAACTTAGGTTGGATGAGTCAGTTTTCTCCATAATAAACTCTTAGTCCACACTAAGTTTGCATACCAAGTCAAGGAATACCACCTCAAATGACTCGATGAACTTGAAACCCAACAGTCCATTCAACCTGATCAGCTACTAGCACTGACCCAATCAGTTCGCACTTGTTCGACTTGATCTACTCTCTAAACTAAGTATTCCTTAACTTAGAGAGTGGGGGACAAATTGTATGGACAAAAAATCATCATGGACTTCATCAGGCTCATTACTGACGAACTTATTAAAATACGCCCCAATGCCTCGACCCAACTCTGATTGGTCGACCAATTCTTATTGGGCCCACTTCAGATCACTCTTGAAAGAAGTTCATCCTATGGATTAGGCCTCTCCTAAAACAGACGAACCTGAATCTAAGCCCAACGCCCCTACACAACTTCGAGTTTGACTAGGAGTCTAGCTTCTTAAGATTCTGAATCCATAAATACTCCTCACTCCTCAAGACTCTGAGTTTTATAAGAATGCTTTTCCAAGTAGGATTCCTAGTCCTACAATGACTCGAAGTCCCACACACTTCCAAATTCATCCAAGATCCCGAATAGTTCATCCAAGATCCCAAATCTTACATGAATTAGGACTTTTACCCTCACAAAGCAAGTCATTCAATAAGTTTCCACTCTACTCCACCTATTGCCATTAAGAACTCCTAGTCCAACAAGGATAAGACTTCTAACTTGATAAATATAAGGCTTACACATCCTACGAAGACTCAACCCCCTTGAGCTCTTAGAAAAGCAGAGGTCCACCCTCTCAATGGGAGGACACACATACAAAGAGAGTTATCTCTCAAGTCTCTTAAAGCACACTTGCTCCCAAGAGCCCCCCGCCTCCATTCGTCGTTGAGCTTGGTTCCGACCAACTCAACCCCAGTCTTCAACGTAGAGTCAAGCTCTGGCACTCTACATCGATGAGTCGTGCCTTAGCCAACCACTCTAGTAAGTCTTTTCTGCTCTCAGCCCTTACTACACATCTAATAATGTGCTGACTTAAAAGTTGGAGTGTCTATTGCTGACACCACACTGATGTCCCCTACGAGCTCCACGTTCACTTCTCTTGTGTTTACAAGTCCATGGTGATATCAATGGCCCATACCCCACAAGATCAACCTCACGACACCTCGGGTAGATATTTGCATCTACATAAACCAAAACCTGAAGTTTTGAGTTTCCAATTAGGATCAGAAGTTCAAGTTTATATTATTTAGAATATGTTATAACATATTAGAAAAATGTATATATTTGACATATTTTCTTCCATGAAACTGATTGTGTTATTTTATTATCAATATACAGTTTTCAATATGTCAAACATTATAAAGTGTCATTATGTTGCTCTCTAACTAGAGGGAAAAGAACTATATTAAATGGACACTTGAGACTGTTCTCTACTAGAATCCATGAACCTTGGTAATGTAATCAAGGAAGGAAATAAGGAATCCCAACAAGATCAATCAAAACGTAAAAAATTTCCTTTGTCTTCGCATAAATGAAGGTTTAAGAGTTGAATAAGTGGATATCAAAGATTCACTTGAATTGTGAAAAAAGTTTAAAATATATATTTGATCATAAAAAAAGTCAATAGCACTCCCACATGCTTTGTATGACTGGACTCACTTGGATCTACAAGATTATAAAACAATTAGTGAGTATAATTCTATCTTATTTAATATTGTATCTACATTGAGGTTGTGTGGAGAAAAAATCACTTAACATAGTATGTTAGAAAAACATTCTCTAGTTTTCGTCCTTCTAATATGCTACTATAGTAGCATTATCTTGAACGCAACGTCAAGAAATATTCTAAATTAATTTTTTGTTTAATTGTTGCGGAACAGAACAATGAATTGTTATTGTGAAACCATCAAGCTCGTCCAACTAGTAGTGCGCCATTCCTTGAAGTGAATGTTGAGACCAATTTCTAGAATTATGCTTGAGTTATGAAGCCTCGTGCATGTGGGAGCCCCTTTAGATTGCTTGTTATTGTTGGAATTAGGAGTGACAAATACTCAATAATACGTAATAAACTTTGAGAGAAAAACTTATCTTTTTTTTTATTAATTTGAATGACTCAAAAAATTACAACAAAACATTCCATCTCTTTTATAGAGAAAGATACCAAAACTAGATCTAACATAATTCTATTCCTATTTTAACTCTAATTAAAATGGAAAGCAAATAACTTAAATTTCTATTCCTAAAACAATAACTGAATTAAAATAATTATTCTCCTAAAACTAATATTCTAAAACAAGAAATTACTTAAAACAAAAACTCTTAATAAAAAACAAATCTTCTAAAACATAACTCCTTTAAACAGGAAATTAAATTTAACTAAAATTCTTCTCTTCATGATTGTGTCCCGTCTTGTGCCGTGGCCAAATCTCTTCCTAGTTGTAGCCAGCATCTTGCGCCACCTTGGGCCATAGCCAGATCTCTTCCTGGCCGCGGCCAACTTATTATTGCAACCTGAGCTGCGGCCAGATCTTCTCCTAGTCACGACCAGCTTGGATTTGGAATTTTTCCATAACCACTTGCTTTTCTTGGTCTTCAAATCTACAGCCTTTTGTATATTCAACTTTGGCCATCTTTGCATGCACCAAAATAGGTTTAACTATTAACACTTCTCCTTGAACCTTTTTGGTTCTTTTTCCACGCAAGTTCTTTGACTTCTTCTTTTTCTTTGATTTCTTCACTTCTCAACTCACATGATACTCCTCCTTAACTTGCCCGTGCTTCATCATTGACCTCTATGGCTGTTAAATTCGACTTATTCACTTCCTTACCTCTAAGAGCATCAACATCCATAGAACGTCAATCCACTACAAAGCTCATATTTCTCATGGGAACATTTATAAACTCTATATCATTTGAGTCATTTATTTTTGCAAACATCATTTGCAAATTCAATCACCAAACCTTTTCCATCGACTATCCAATACTCAGCAAATTATGTTTTAAATCAGGCACTAAAAGAACATTTGAAATTAATTTAGTACCTCTTAATGTTGAAACAACAATGGTACATTTTCCACATGTGGTAAAGCTCTCCTGTTAAAATAGGAATCGGCGACATTGAACTTGATGGAGCCATCTTCCTTCGGGTTTTCTTCTTCTCTCGAGTTTCTCTTCTCTCGAGTTTCTCTTCTCTCACTCTTAAGAACCTTCCCACAAATCCTTTAAGAAAAATCTGCTCTAATACCAATTGTTGGAATTGGGAGTGACAAATACTCAACAATACGTGATAAACATTGAGAGAAAAACTCAACTTCTTTTTATTAATCTAAATGACAAAAAATTACAACAAAACGCTCCATCTCTTTTATAGAGAAAGATACCAAAACTAGATCTAACATAATTCTATTGCTATTTGAACTCTAATTAAAATGGAAAGCAAATAACTTAAATTCCTATTCCTAAAACAATAACTTAATTAAAATAATTATTCTCCTAAAACTAATATTCTAAAACAGGAAATTGCTTAAAACAAAAACTCGTAATAAAAAGAAAATCTCCTAAAACATAAAAATTATCCTAAAACATAACTCCTTTAAACATGAAATTAAATCTAACTAAAATTCTTCTCTTCAAAATTGTGTCTCGTCTTGGGCCGTGGCCAGATCTCTTTTTGGTCACGGCTAGCATCTTGTGCCACCTTGGGCTACGACCAGATCTCTTCCTAGACGCGACCAGCTTGTTGATGCAACTTGAGTCGTGGCCAAATCTCCTGGTCGCGGCCAGCTTGGTTTTGGAATTTTTCCAGAACCACTTGCTTTCCTTGGTCTTCAACTCTGCAGCCCTTTGTCTCTTCAACTTTGGCCATCTTTGCATGCATTAAAATAAGTTCAACTCTTAACAGTTACTACACCTATGTAACACTCTCATTTATATAGAGCTTGGAAAAGGTTATCTTTCTAATGTGAGATTGGGTATTGTGAAATACCTCACAACTACTCCTATAACAATAATTAATAATATCATGTTTTAGCTACCTTTATAAGGTTAAAGGGAGAGTTTTTCATTTTGCAGCCTACAAACATATTTTCGTCCATTAGTTTCCTGTAGAAACTGATATGAATAGCATGGTTTGTTTGCCCAGAGTTGAGAGTACACTGATGATGGTGGCATGACAAAATGCTTAGGTAACTTGATATTTTATTTAGTATATAATCTATTAGAAAAAGTCTACATGTCCAAAATACTCAGCCTAGCTTAACTCAAGCTAGAGCTTGGAATATTTTATTTAATATTTTTATATAAATAATTTTTTTATATATAATTTTCTAAAATTTATAAAAAGCAATTAACTTTACATTTATTTTGCTTTTCAATTAATGTACACAAGGGAAATGACTTTAAACCAGTTGTTATTTCATTAGCCTCCCTTTCTTTTTTCCTTTAAGGATAACACTATAATATAAAATAAAACTTAGTTGATTAATGTATGTCTCTCTCAATAAGATTGAGCGAATGCTTTATAATGATTCATCACAACATCTCCCCTCTCATAAATTGTTATATGATCCATTATCTCAATACAATTATCTCTTCTTGAATTTGACATAGAATTGCATATATATCTTTCTCTGTTTTCACTTAATAATTTTTTCTATCAAAGCACTCTGAGATTGATAAATTTCCAATGCCTTACTTCCCATTTAATTTAAACTTTAGATCCAGTGGTTTTATTCTGAAGAACAAACCACACATATAATAACTTTAGTTAAAATCTTAACATCACAACTCTTCTGTCCAAAAATGTGAAAAAGAGATCAAATGTGTTGTGTGGGAAATCTGGTGCAGATAAATCCCCTTTTGGCATGTACATATCTCGCGATATGGATTCCATGATCAAGGCAGGAGATCACATTACTCCCCGTTTATTGAATTTGAGTTCATCTCCAACTCAATCGTGTAGCTAGCACTACATAAACCTAATCGTAATATGTTTCAAGAGAGTGGAATAAGTTGCAGAAAACCAATTAAAATTCCTTGTAAATTGAATCGCTTGTTTGACACATTCAATTACATAACAGTGGACATAGGACTCATATTATAAACGGCCAAACCACATAAAAAATGTATTTTTGTTCTTTATGTTTTGTGTTAATCCCTGCACATTCATCATCCAGTCGTTCCATTGCTAATCCATTCGGATCACGCACACATCCTCGATGGTTCTAATGTTGTCAACCATGAACCTCTAGTTAGTGCAAATTTCTGCATCAACATTTTGGCGCTAGAAGGAGGGCCCAACCGAGTGCAAAGCTCTCCTAGTTTCCAGCATTAGGTTAACGTTCTTTTTTAATATCACCATCGAACATCAATCATGGCTCGCACAACCAAATTTAAGAATAGGACTGAAATCAGTGGCGCCAGCAACGTCGGTACCAACAATTTAAAAGCCATCAATGAGGAAGTTCATACTCCTCCGTTGGCAAACATGACACTTCTACTGTAATGCCCACTCTGAAATGCATAAAAAGTACGTAAGATTGTATATTTCATTCCCATACCCTTAGTATTAATCCT
>WYDK02051256.1:3128-13772 GCA_009867345.2 Toxicodendron radicans | reverse complement strand
TTAAATAATATATTTAATATTTATATTAATATTAATATAATATTATATTATAATATTTAAATATTAATAAAATAGCAATATATTATTAAAATGATATTATTGTAAATATTAATATAATGTAATATTAAATATTAATATAATATTAGTTTAGATAATAAATGTATTATTGTCCTAAAATTTTAATAGTTAAGAGTAAACTTGTGCAAAATTAATATTACTTAAATAATCTTAAAATACCTAAAAAAAAAATAGTAATAAGATTTTTTTCTAAATTACTGAAAGATTATCGAAATGTTTTATTACTTAACAACCAAATGAAATAATGAAGTAATAAAAGATGATATTACCTTAATAATCTTTTAACAGCCCCAACCAAACGCCCCCTAATAAAAATGATAATTAGCTCCAAGCCACTACTACTGTAGCATAATCTTCATAAAGAATTAAGTTACATATGACTAGCTAAAAGGTTTCAAAGATCCTGCAAAGGATTAGAATGCTAATGGCGTTATTGCCACAGCATTATTTCCCTAAAATTTCCAGACTAGCAGAAAATAGTTACTAAGGTCATCCTTTCCTTATTGAAGAGGAGACTAGGGAGGTATAAGAATAAAAGTGTGTAGATAAATGCTTCATGCAATCATATATTAGACAAAGAGACATTTACATCGTTGATATGTGACTACTAGAGCTGTTCTGCTGATGAGGGAATCAAAATAAAAAAAAAAAATCCAAATCACCCTCAACCACAAACAGAACCACAAAAATATATAGCTCTATGGGTCAAGTAAAGTAAGTCGATATAAAAGAAGCCAAACTAAATAATTTAATCAACCTAGAATTCATAAAAATTGAAGCTACAACCTTTTATTCATTCCCGTGCATAGAAGGAACAATCATATGCTGCCCCTGTGCCTGCAAAATTTTAGGAAAACCCATTTCATTAGAACCCCCAGCAACAAATAAATCCCACGACATACTTTCCTCTCTTTTCTTATCTAGAAAGCAGAAGGGAAAAGAGAAAAAAAAATAAAAAATGAGCAATAGACCAAATTTGAATTCGTGGTTTTGCCAATTCATTCACCAACCAGCCTTGGTTTGGGACAGGATAAGGCATGAGCCAGCACCTTAGCTGTATAACACCTAACATTTTACTTGAGACAGTCAACAATAATAACACCCCAAAATCAGCCAGGAAGTAAGGAGTTTTGGCTCCCACCTCTGTCATCAACAGGCTTTACATGGCAGCTGTCCTAAGTAACTTTTTACTATCACTGGCTAATTCAGATGGGTTTAGGGAAGGTATGCCCGCCACATCGAGACAGTAATTGCAATGTCAATGGCAGCAGACAAGAATATGATAATAGGTAAAAGGACGACAAAATTAAAAAGATCTGTGAATTTCTTGGGATTCCTTTATCACAAGCCTTGGTTCTCTGTGAACTGCTGTTAGAGCCATTGGCTGAATAGAAGTACGTCAGTGACATTAATTATTATAACCTAGAGAATTTTTTTTTCATTTTAAATTTATATATTAAGTAAAATTACCCAATTGCCTACTCTAATCTTCTACTCTAATTCCAACAGCACAATGTTGATGAACTATATGGATAAAATGGTACCTGACTTTTACATAAACCAATTACAACCAAAACTTATCTACACTAGCAATAAGAAATTCACATGACAAAAAGAGTTATTTTGAAGGATAGACAAGCCAAGATGCAAAAGGGTTTTATGCACACAAGATCAATTGTTTGCAATATAGATGAACATAACAATTAGTAGGGCCATTTCATAGACCAGTGAACATCCCTGCACGATGTTTTACCTAACATACGCACTAAACAAGCAAGACATGAAGGAGAATATGAAATTCAATCTATTTTCAGCCGTAAATTAACCAATGACATTTCTATTTAAATTAACCATAAGTCGATAAAGATTTGGTAAACCAGTATGCCAAGCACCATAATACCCGAAAAGTGTTGCTTCTACCATTTAATTAGCGTTTCATTTTTCAGTTAATGAAAAATTGATTAGTGTGTAAGAGAAAAAGAGAGATAATTACTTGGGGATTAACTTGTGGATTAGCATAGTTCAATGATCCCTGAAGAGCAAACTGCCAGATTTATTCACCATCAATGCAGAAAAAATAGAGTAGAGTAAGCTAATGATCATTATCAATAATCGTTAAACAAAAACAAGGCAACCATATCTGAAGAGTTTCAATCCTCCTTTAAGAAATTCTAAAGTAAGATTATTTGAATTGTATGGCTGCACCTGTGCATTTTGGCCGGCAAGAGTTCCAACTGTATCTCTTTTAGCAGATCCATCCCCACCCCTAGCAGATCCCTTGGTGTCACCCTGTCAGAGTTCAAGTTTTCCTAACAGTGTCAGAATTAATTTTACACAGTCCTAAATTTCTAGGAAAAGCTTTTTTAGATAAGAACAAGAAGAAATTTAATGTAAAATTGATAAATGACAAAATTTCAGTGAGGAAATGATTCATTACCTCCAACTATTACCGGTGATCATCCCAAAAAATAAATCAATCCCCAAAAGAAAAAAAGACAAAAAGACATTGTTAGAGCAAATTCACAAGTAACACAACATTATAAAGATAAACTAAAAGCTACAGAAGCATTTGGTTAAGTATAAATGATGGAAACCAAAGGAGAGAGAGAGTCTCCATTTCAGATGTTTAATAAGCAATTGGGCTCACAATTGAAAGATAACATACCTCCCTATATCTCACTAGGTATGCCTTAAGCGGCTCAATGTAATCTTCAAACCCCAATGTTGCCATTGCCCAGAGCAAATCATCCCCATTAATTGTCTTCCTCTTCTCCTTTTGACACTTATCACTTGCCCTAGCAGAAAAGAATTTTCGCAAACCGATTTTCATTAAACATAAACCAATTTCCCAAAAACACAACACAATCCAGAAAAAAAACGTATTAATTTCTTAAAAGGAAAAAATAAATAAAACCAATTCACAATTAAAATCACATAACCGACCTCTGACAGAAACGAAAACCATACATTCCAAAAAAATAAAACTCAACATCTTAAAGCAAAAATCACAATACACAGCCAAACGCCCAAATTTCCAAAAACACCATTCCCAACTCATAAATTAGGAAATCCCAATTCTCACTCATCCATAGAACAAAAGCCCACTCCACAAAACAACATGACCACAACAAGACAAAACAAAACCTCACTTTCCAAAAACACCAAAACGACACCTTCCGCAAAACTAAAGCCATATTCCCCAAAACACACATCATAATTCACTCAAAAAAAAAAAAAAAAAAACCCTCAAATCACCATTCACCTAATTATTCTCCAAAGTACCAAAGCTACCGTAATCACAAATAAATTAACAACAAAACACAGAGTTAATGATTAGCATACTCGCTGGTGATGAAGCTGATGAACTCGGAAACGCATTCCTGAACGGTGTCCTTAGCGTCCTTGGCGATCTTTCCGTTAGGCGGCAAGGCCTTCTTCATGATCCTGCTTATGTTAGCTATGGGCAAATACCTGTCCTGCTCTCTTACTCCTGAATGCGGGCTCTGCTCTCCACCACTCTCGTGGCTCCCTCCCGCCGGACTAGTTGGTGCATCCGCCATCTCACTAAATCCCTAAATTAACCTCACACGTACTAAATCACCACATTTAACATATTGAAAACGAAACCCTAGCTTTAAACACGCATCTACGAACAACACATACATACATATATACAAACATACATCCGTACATATATAGATTTCTCCGTCATCTGATCAAAAATATACATACAGAAAAATCTAAAAGATCATCTTGAAAACAACTAAAAAGTAGAAGTTTCGAACATAAATACCCATGTAAACGCATGCAGAAGAAATTTAAATTTGAAATAAAGTGAAGAAAAAACAGACCACAACGGTGACGTTTCAAATTGTATAAAGAAACAGAGAAAGTGAGAAGTACCAGGAGAGACGAGCGTTTTATATTTATTTTGCGCGCGTTTTGGAGGTGGAAGAGGGAGAGAGGAGTGATTGGTGAGCGTGATATATATTTAAAAAAAAAAAAAAAAAAGATAGAAATCTGATTGATCTGACGATGCAGAAGAGAGGGAGGTTGGAGAAGGAGAATCTGATGAGAAAAAGAGTGGGGTGGCGTTTTATGTATCAGAGCCGTTGGTTGAGGAGGTGGTCCCACGCACGCTTCTTGTGAGGGAGAGGGGAAAGGGGTGTTACCGTAAATTCACTAAAGGAACTGTAATTTCAGTTTTTTTTTCAGCGAGTGAAGTGACCAATCACACTGTAAACAGAAACAAGACGTTACTTATCACACTTGTGTTGTGATGAGATGGTGTTCATTATTTCTATTATTTAATTAATTAAACATTTGGAAAAAAATAAAAATAAAAACACTTTGCTTTAATTAAGTTAATGTGGGGTATAATTAATGAATAATTAAGAAAATTTTAAGCTATATTTCAAAACTAGAGTTATTTAATGTTGGTTTTTTTCTGGTGAATGTCTTAATCAATTGTTTTAATATATATATATATATATATATATATATCATCTATCACATACCTTTTAGTTTCATAATTGAGTTAATTTGTAATTATAAAATTAATATGCAATTAAATATTAATTAGATTTAAGTTTATGAGCTAAGAGGGGTTATCAGAATTGATCCAATCAAATTTCATTTATACATAAATTATTAGATAATAATTTATGCTGTGTATTCATATCTCTGGGTAGGTCTGCAATGAAATCCCAAATCATATATTAAAATTCGGATCCCACATTTATCATGAAAATTTATTAGGTTTATGCGTACCTCGATTAATCTTAGGATTTATCACAGTTTTTAATAATACAAAAGTTAAGTTACACTTCAGAAAACAGCAAAGCAAAGGCCACTGCTCAATGAATCTCCTCTAGTTTTCAATCAGTAATAAAACTTTAGCGGTTGTACAGTTTCAGAATTGCAAATTTCATCGAAAATAAGATTTTCATCCAAATTAAGGTAGGCATATTCTGTGAGTATTCATGTAAATAAGTGTCATACTAATCAGACAATGCTTAAGCAATGAGAAAATGAAGATATTCGGCAACCTCGTGACAGTTAACTGTTTGCAGATATACTTTGGGTATTCATATTTCACACTGCTTAAGTTTTGGGTGAATCACACATTTCACAAGAACGGGCAAGCCAAGTTGCATGCCTATCTCGATATCCATGGAGTGGTATGCTATTTTCTTCCAGCCTTTCCATGCCGATCAAAACTAAAACGCGTCTGTCACCTTTTTTATATGTTCCTTTCCAGACCTGCTCTCTCCATGATCTCTTTCTGCTCCAACACCCAAAATGAATTTAAAATGAGGAAGATAGAAAAGTAAAAAGTATAGTGTTCTCCATTCCATCCCCAGTATTCTGTGATGAACTAAAGGGTTGTACTACGCTACTGTGCTGGTAACTTTACCGAAGTGATAAACTTTGGTAGCACACGGTGTAATATGAGTAGCATATTATGCCAATTATTACCCTTGCAAGTTACTAAAATATAGTACCTCATGGCATCTTAGCAACTACCACGATTAAAATATAGAAATTAGGATGTGAGGTGACAATACGGATTTCATTTTTTTTCACCTTAGGTTTGCTGAATCTAACTCAATTTTTTTCTTGTATATGCAGAGTAGCGTACTTCATATCAGCATATTGAAATGGATGGTGCAAGCAATTGAAATTTGTGCAGTTACCTGAATTAATTGCGTAATCATCCCAGGACTCTCCTGTTTATCCAATATCAAATATGGTGAAAAACATAACATAATAGCAGCTTGAAGTACTACATTTACTTCTGAGGTAAGACAGAAATTTGAAAGGAAAATTCTTGCACCTCAATCTGCTTCTTCTTCCATGCAATATCGTTCCAACACTTTGACTCGTGCAATCCCCAGATTATTGGAACTTGAATCGACTCCACATGCTGTAGGATTCTCAAGCTATCTGTGACACAAATCTACTGTACAGATTAATTTCACGGAAGGGTAATCAGGAATGCAGTGTCTGAATTACACATAACAGTGTTTGCTACAAGAGTAAGTTTTACACATGAGATGGTCATAATAGCAACTGGAATAAGAACTTCGACGCATCAAAACAATGAAGGCATGAAATGTACTGGTTAAGATACAAAGCAGTCCAACTCGTATTCATTTTAGTTCTTAACCAAAATCAAGATTCAGTAGAAACTTGAAAGTGCAACAATAAAATTCATAATTTCAGAAGTTCGATCATAATTCTTGAACCAAAATGTTTATGCATATGTGGCAGCTAGAGAAAATGACAAGATTTGGCCACAAAAACAAGAAGCAAAAAGGTCATGGCATCATAGATGGGTGACTCCTTATCCTGACAATAAAATACAAAGCATTACTTACTTGTAATGAATGCTTCTTCCCATAGTTCATGCTTTGACCATGATGGTGCGACTTCACGTACAGGGATTCCCTTGTTTAAGCATACTCTGAAATTTAAAAATTTTGGAGTCAAGCATAATCAATCGAAGATATGCAATTATTTGTCAAATTATAATCATTTTATTTGACCTACAAAATTTAGGTAGCCAATAATAAGAAGTGAACTTCAGCATGCACTCAATATTAAGAGAATCTGTTGCCTATAATTAAGAATTGAGTGCTACATTATTCAACCCCAAAACATAAGTCAATTCACTAACATATGCAAGTACTTAATAACTCGACTATGATGCACTTCAAAACAAATGTGATTCAACGCCTCCAAAAGGCCTACTCTTAAACAAACCATTTCTACCTCTTGATATGATTTATGAACCTTAGCAAGGATATAAAGATTCTTTTGATGAAAGAAATGAAACATATATCATACGTATATAACTTTGTAGATATAATCTGACTAAGATGCACAACCAGTGCACCAAAGTATATCAAAAAGAACAAAACCTAACAATCCCATAAGGGTAGCTCACTCAATAACAAGTTGGCGTATAACTCCTGGAAGGGCACCATCACTTATAGGAGCTGTTTGCACTTCAAAAGCATAGTTACTTTGCAAGCATTTGTCCTCAGTTTCATTGTTGTCCTGAAAAAATAGTATATAGAACAATTAGAATTGTATAAATAATGCATAATGAATTCTCAATAAAACCACATGCTAATGACACCAAGATCACGTTCACTGATCACACATACGACCATACAGTGCAAAAACAATTCCCTTGTAAGTGATGACTATTTCTGTGATTCACCGAGCAACCGTGTCAACTAGAATTGCATTCCACTTATCATGTGATGCTCAAACAAGCATTTGTTATCTATAACTTGAAAGAAACAACACACTTGATCCATGACCCGTGGTTATGTTCCATACAAAAGAATTGAAATAAAATCAAAGCTAAATGTCAAGAACTTGTGTAGTATAAGCACCCTCCATATAACATCTCTTATTAGATACAAAGTAAAAAGGAATCCCAATGTGAATGCGAAAAGAGACAGTTTGAAGAAGTATAACACAACAATTTCAGCCCATTCTATGCAATTAAGTGGTCTAAAAATCACATGGTTAACCCAGACAATATTTTATCTTGTGGGTTACGAAAGAGACTTCAAAGTCAAGATTTGCTAGTTTGTAAATGACTGTTAGATCCCAGTCATTTGTTCTAGAGTTTCTGATCACTTAAGAAATTTGTGGCACACAATACATACGAATTACATCAGAAATCTATTTCATGGTAGGACTCTGAATTGTCTAGGATTTCTTCTAACACATGTAAAGACAATAATTTAGGTACTATTTATATAATCCGAGATCACTCACCTTGCGACAAACAACAAAAAAGTTTGTTACTGAGCCTTCAAGAACTTGATCACCATCATTTGACAACAAAAGCTCAGTCACTGTTGGTGGCCTCAGCTTCTCCAAAGACTTCCTAAGCCTGCTTAACATCCAATAAAACGTAACTAATACTTCATTCAATCAATTGAAATTCAAAACCAAAAATCATTCAAAATACTCATAACACAAGAACATAATCAAATCGCAACATAGAAATGTTTAATACTGGTTTAGGTTACATAAAGCTTCTCAAAGAATTTGAAATGCATAAAATCACACTAACCTCACCCAATCCGAGTACTTTGCCTCCCCAACATCCCTTGCACGACCCACCACAGCCAAACGCGCCCCATTTTCATGAAAACTAAACACAGATGGCACATATCCACTCAAATGCACATGCACGTCAAATATCTTACACATGTTTTCAATATCCACATTCTCCATTCCCCTCAATTTATCAAAATCCCCACTAAAAAGAACAGTAACTGCCAACTCTTCCTTGTCTCTCCTCTCTTTCAAAGCAATGGGCATTACTTTATTCATTGAATCATTTACCAAAGACTTAACCATTGATTCCCACTTTGATGATGATGATGATGGTATTGACAATGATGGCATGGTATTATGACTTGATTTAAACAATAATTGTGGGTTTGAATTGAACAGAATTCTTGCAGAATTTGCTAGCCTCTGTAAATGTCTATCCCAGAACATGAGACATGAACCATTGTTGTAAGTGCGAGTTGTCGTGTATGCACCTGTTAAGTACATGTTAGTGTTTAATTATAAGAAACTGAATCTACGTTCTTCTTTCTCGTTATACAATCACTTGAAAAAACAAGAAGAAATTAAATAAATTTGAATTTATTCTCAAATAAAAGAAAAGATTGTAAGGGGTGTACCTGGATGGGTTTGGAGGAAGGTCGCAACAGGAGTGTCTGAGGAGTTTGATACAACGCCATTGCTGAACAGGATTTTGGTACTCGTCATTTTGCTTTGTACTGTGAAAACTCAAAAGCTCAATACACTTCACTTGCTCATCGGAGTTGGAAGATTTGTAGGTGCTAAATTCATCCCAAACTTTTTTAAGCACACCAAGGATTAAATTTCCTACTAAAAACAGTTGATGTGTGTGTACTGTAATACTACTAAGATTAAAAAAAAAAAAAAAAAATACCCTCAGGACAGCCAATTTTTATAAATAAACATGAGTAAAATTTAAAGAGCCAAATATTATACAATGCAACTCTCATAAAAATCTAAAACTGAATGGAGAATCCAAAAGGTTTATTGAACATTGATGATAAAACAAAAATTCTATAAAATTATGTTAATATGTGTTCATAAAACATAACATTTTATAAAATTATGATAAATACAACATATTTATGAAAAGAAAACTAAATTACTATACACCTATCCAACTGACTCCAGTTCTTTGAGGAATTTTATCAGACAATTTACCTGCATAAACTTTAGATTTGATCCCTTCTCCCTTTCTCTAAGTATTCAAAAATAGACATAACGCAAGAATTTATCAGTTTAATGGGTGACAAAATGATCAAAACATAACGCACAGGTCAAATGAAAACAGTATCATTTTATACAATAACAAACGATTCTTTCATCAAACCATGCATACAATTACTCCTATTAGTAAAGTTGGTGCTTAAATATTATCACTAACACTTTAGTCTCTTGACCAAAAACAATTCAAAAACTTATTGAGAAATACTTACGTCTCTGTGTTCTGTGAAGCCCTTCGAAATTTTGACGGGTTTGTGTTGTGGTTAAACTCCGTTCTGCTTGTTCTTCTTCAACGTTTTTCAACTACACTCCCTGCTGGTGCTGGTCTTCTTCCAGCTGTATTTATTAAGGATTAAGAGCCAATAGACGACAAGGGCTATATTTTTCTCATATTATAATCTGTTGGCTATTCTTTCCTAGACGAATGCTCCAAATTTGTCTATACAAATGGCGGCTGCATATTTGGCCCAACTTGATCTCGTTGCAAATATAAAACTTAAATGGCCCACTTCAATTCTTAATAGCACGATATCGGCCATTGAAGTTGTACTTGTTTGGACTTTCAGTTCCAATCCATCGTGGAGAAGTTGAAGATGTCCCATTTTCATATATTAAAAAGTTGTCCACAAATAGGACCAGTCTAAAAATGATTTTGCCAAGTGAAAATGAAATTAAAGAAACATATAACCTTTTCTTAATCAAAAGGGTATTGTACAATTATCACAAATATACTACAATAGATTTATTGTCGTCACGTCCCGATTCAGGAATTTTAACCTGATTCATTTTCAAAACTCGCACGCTAGACGCTATCAGACGAGCTTTCTCCATATCTTAGAATCAACTAACCCATTTGCAAATATCGTTCACACGGAACCTTTTCCTTTTTTGGGCCTTCAAAATTTCACATTTGAATATTTGTTATTATCATCAAGATCTACTCCGACAACTACTCTCTCAGGACTCACGCCTTGGATTTTGCATCGACCGTCGCATCGCACCCTCCTACTCATCGAGGCTTGACGCTTGCCCCAATGACCGGGTATAGGTCGCGCACTTCAACGTCATTTAATATATGAACAAAAAATACTCATTCAAAATTTTGATATATACACACAGTAAAAGTATTCATACTAGTATATGGAACGAATCCATATTTTTTCGTAATTAATGAACAAAAAATAAATGGTAAACCACAACTTGGGCTTAGTCAATTTCCTA
>WYDK02051237.1:0-13775 GCA_009867345.2 Toxicodendron radicans | reverse complement strand
GTTACTGAAGTTAAGTTACACCAATGACATGAATTTAGGCTTCAAAATCCCCTTGAACTGAAGAAGAAAGATCAGCCACCCTTATTAACGTAGAAAACTAAGAAAAACTAAAAATGTCGGCTGTTGTTCGTTCTCTGTCTTTTAACCTAAAAAATCATATATAAATAACATGTTTTTCCTCAAATATGCCCTAGGAAAAAAGGAAATTACTTTCCTAGACCTTTCCTAAACGATAGACTTCCAAAACTGTCAAATCCTTATCAGATATGGAAAACAAAATTCGTGTTCCAGCTTGCATCAAGATTATCACAATGAAAACGAATTTTTCTGGGCTTGATCACTTCATAAACATTGTAGCCCTGGATTTTTAGATTAATGTGGGCTTTTGAATCACCGGATTTTGTTATCTGAAGCTCTCGTTAGGCCCATTCGAAGATTCAATACTCAGCCAGGAAATCCTTCCGCGAACAGGATTCCAAGTCCGGTTTTGCAACAACTAATGAGAGCCCAAAAGAACTCGGATTTTCGCCCATAATATCTTCTTGGAAAGCTTGATTCGTTTACTTTACTGTTTATGAAGAACACTTTTGCAATTAAGAACTCTGACTCTATGAAAAATCTGAAAAACGCAGCATCAGTCAGAATTACAAAAATCTGAAATTTCATACTCTTTTCTTAATTATTTCATAAAGTCTATCCAAATATGCCAAACTTACAAAATAAACTCTAATCAGCTCAATTAGGCATAAAACATAACAAAAAACATAACATGGAAGGAATAAAAATATATAAATTAGACTCTTATTAGGTACATAGTTCTCCTAAAGGGTATGATAAAGTGTTTAGGGTCAAAGGGTTGGATCCTTTTTGGTTTCACAAGAAAAATAAAGCAGCATAATTAAAAGGCTAAAAAGGGTGACTAGAGACAATTTACAAACATGGTTGGCTAGAAAGGCTTAAACGTTCCAAAGGAATGCCTAAATCATTTCCCAACAATGTCTAAACTTAGAATTTCACCTCAATTACTTCTCAATTAGGTTCTAGAGTCTACCAACATTATAAAGACTTCACATATCTACATAAAATGTCGCTATGCATCTCAAATAAGTTAAAATGATGGTTGAACCACTAAAAGAACTTCTAGTTAAATCTAGTCAACCAACATTAACTTAAAGCAATACTTTGCATTTTCCAAAAATAAAATCCCAACAATCAATTTATAATCATTGACTCATGTTCATCGTCTGGGCACAAAACTAACAAGGCTTATTTTCATGTCTTCCAACTTTTCCTCATTTTTATGTTGCTCTAACACTGTACCACTCTTCAATGTTATGGCATGAACCTACTTTATGGGATTAACTTCCATTTTGCTTGGCAATTAACCTTGAGATATCTCCGTCAATTGTTCAGCCAATTGCCCCACTTGAACCTCCAAATTTGGAATGGACGCTTCTTGATTTCTGAAATTTGTCCTCGTCTCATTCATAAATTTGTTGTCTCTTGCATGAACCTTCCAAACATATCTTCCAATTTATTATTCTCTCCTCTTGCTGTTGGTAATTGACTACCAGTCTTAGAGCTTCTTGATTTCTGAAATTTGTCTTCGGCTAATTCATAAAAATGGTTGTCTCTTGCATGAATTTCCTAAACATATCTTCCAATTTTGATATTTTTCCTCTTTCTGCTGATAATTAGTTATCGTTCTAGGTGCTTCTTGATTGCTCCAAGAGAAATTCAGATGGTTTCTCCATCCCATATTATATATGTTGGAATACGAGTAATTCTGCGGCCTTTGCGAACTAGCCATGTAATTCACTTGCCCGGTTGTTGAGAAGACGAACGGGCTTCCCACTTGGAATTCCACACTTGCATGGTTTCCTGCACAAAATTCACAAGTTAGAATAGGCAAGTGAATAGTATTTACATTCATGCCTCCCAATTGTTTTTGAAGTGATGCAATTTGTGCAGACAATGTGGTGAATGCATCGACTTCATGTAGACCCATTGTTCAAGAAAATTTTTCAGTATTTACAAAATTTACATTTAGCTAAAATAAATGAAATAAAAGCTTCAATTTAGCACTACACCAGATAAAAAATAAAATGAATGACGATGAAATTAAAACAAAACCCAACAACTTAACGAATTAAAAAATGATAAAAGACGCTAAGGTGTTGATTTCACGTAGATATGCTAACCCAACTTATAGATTCTATTACCCAAGCTCTAATTCCTTAATTGAAAATCAAAATCCCTAAGTTGTTTGGTACTCCTTCTCAGGTTATACCACCCCACCTATTCTTGTTAACCTTTCGAACCAAAAAATAGTCTCTTAAGCTTTGTGGAATTCTTCCTAGATTTCATAGATCACATTTATCGATATCTAGTTTTCTCTCAACCTATGGTATTTATACCAAAAGGCACATATCACAAATCACTTCGTAGTCTCATTGTGAACAACACATATTTGAATGGTGATCAAACATCCAAAAGTCATTAAGCAAAGAAATAAACACTCAAATCATGAAATTAGAACTAAAAGCAACTCAAATCATATAAATTCAATCATTGTATCAAGGTTACATCAAACCCTAGCTAAACAATTGAGTTCATACTAGAAAATGAAATAAAATAAAAGGAGCAAAAAGAATCAAGGTTTATCATTGAGAAACAAGCAAAAGATGGAAGAATCTTCTCTAATTGGAGCCAAAATCTTCAATAATCTCCTTCTCCCAAGAGTTGTCTCCCAAGTCACAAACCAGGACTCTCCAGCCTTCTTTCCCTTTCATTTTCGCTCTTATACAAACCCCCTCTCACTGAAGGACAAAGCCCTAGTAAGCCAAAACAAGAAGTAACTTTGCCTGATATTCCAGACATTATTTCACCATGGAGAAGAAAAATCATTGCTGTAGCGAAGTTAAATGGCCAAACTTGAGCATGATAGCATCTGAATATGCCAAAGTGGTAAACATAAGAAATATATCAATTTCAATTATATTTCTACTAGTTCTATAAGCCACCAATCCGAGGTCTACAACTCAAGTTATAGTCAACATACTGAAGTACGTTCCAAAAGACATTTTCTTCGATTCGCAACATGTTGTTCATAACGTCGAGCCAATTGTTCACCCTATTCCAGTCAGAATTAAGAAAAACCAAAAACATTAAAGTTGTATATATTCTTCTTAGATTTCCATAGATTTTAAATTCGGGGCATTCTGAGTTTTAGAACTCAAGTTACGCCATTTACGCTCAAAATTTTCGTTTATGCTCAAAATCATCGTTCAGACCTACAAAGTAAAATTAAAAGAATTAAGTAGCAACTATGGCACAATATGTGTGAAAAGTATCCTAAATCATATTGAAATTCAATGCAAAATCACTATGAAAAATAGGATTATCAGAGAGGATCCCTCAATAGTTTTAAGGAGTCAGGGAAGCAGGACTAAGATCTTTTGGAGTACAAGTGATAGCTCGAGCAAAGTGAAAATCAAAGTGAGACAAGGGCCGATAGCAACTAAACCTCTGTGAGCTATTAAACTCAGAAAAGAACCCTCTTCATCATTCACTATCGAGGATCTTTCTTGCTTGAAGAGAGAGTTTGCCATCGACAATTCCGTCCAAGCACCAAAACGCTACTCGCGGAAGGAACCCCGTAATGGTTGGATGTCAATCTCTAACACCTTGTTGAGGTGTGGAATGTTATATCCACCTCATGCTTTCATCGCCAATGTTTTAGAGCATTTTAACATTGCCCCCTCCAACTAACGACGAACTCCTAAATCAAAATAGTAGAAATGCACATAGCTTTTAGGCAGTGCAACCTGGGTGAGCTGTTGGTTGAAGAGCTCATTCATTTGTACAGTCTAAAAAGAGGTCAAGACGAAACATTCTACCTCTCCAAGGTTCCCATCAAAATTAAGGATTGGGATTCCCAATATTTTTTCTTCTACTGTGAGGACAATGGTTCCTTCAGGGGCGAAGCTTGTAGGTCCCCTTTTGATTTTTAATTTAGTACTCATTGATCTCACACTTAATAATTTCTTTTTTCTTTTCCAGCCAACCGCGATAGGAACCTTGTGCAAAATTTTGCAAAAGACCGATTGCAAATTTTTCAGCGATCTACCTGAGGAGGACCGCGATGCATCCACCCTTCTGCACATGATTGCATTTGGCCTTTGTCTGCCGTCAGCGAGCTTTAAAGTCATATTTGAAACGACTCCAAAAGGAAAGAAAGGTTAGTCACCTTGGCCCCGCCATTTAAGCGGTAATATTACTAATGAAAATTTCATTTTCTCATCTGTTTTCTCATCCTTACAGGAATAAAGTCAGAGATGAAGTTCGTCGAAAATAAAAAAAGGCTACAAATTGTAGCCCGCTGCGGCTAAGCTAGCGGAGGGACATGTTATGGCTTTTGGCCAGCTGACTAGGGTTGATCGAAGGTTTGTCGTTCTAAGGCCTCTTCTGCATCAAAAGAGTAGAAGAAATCAAAAAATCTAGGATCTTAGGTTGGCATTAAAAGAGTTGGGACTGAGCTTGGTGGGGCCCTTAGCTAAAAAAAACCTATAATCGAGCCTAAGGATAGCTCGGTAAAACCTGCGATCGAGCTAAAAGACATCTCAGATGAAACGATTGTCAAACCTGTGGACAACTCGAAAAAAGTTCCGGTAGAATCCCAAAAACAGACGAAGGACTCCTCTAAGGGAAAAGCCCCAACGACTGCAAAGACTACTGATAAAGAGATCATTCAAAGTGCCTCGCTGATGGATAAAGACGATGAAAAAGAGGCTGATGCGCTACAAGCATAAATATTGTGGCTACCCGATCGCATTGTTTCCAAGGCCCTTATGATAAAAGATGTTATACCCAAAAAAAGTTATCCCACGAATACAAGGCATTGCCTCCTCACAAAAAAATGAACCGTGCTATGAGCACGATAACCAAGGTAATTTCAGCTCGCCCTATCCCATTTTCAATTTCTTTTCCACTTTTACCCTTTTTTTAAACCCTTCCTTGTTGTTGTCTTATCCAAAGAATGACACATGCACGCAATTATACGCGATCGACAAGTAATATAGATTCCTAAGAATCAAATATCGTTTTCACAGGGATTGTAAAACTAGTCAGTTTCTATCGATGCTCCAGCACTGTTAACAGCAAAGCTAACATCAATGAAATCATCACTCTTTCTTCCTTGTCAATGGCTCTCATTTCCTTGATGATTCTCTGCACTTTTCTATTCTGAAAATACCCTCTGGCTATCACTCACTCTTGTGGTAGAAAACTTGGAGAAGACTTTTCTCAAATAAGAAAGACTTCTCTCAAAAGAGGACTCTCTCAATCTTTCAACTTTTCTTTATATAAGAGAGAATGTAAGGTTTCATGAGATGCTTGGCATAATACTAGAATAAATCAACCCTCACAGCCATGTTACTGTGCATTCTCTCACTGTCACATTGAAAAAGTGGTTGTCCTTTTCAGGACACCTCAGCACAAGGACAGAATCACATGCATTTTTTCTATCATGCAGATCTGGTGCGTTTTGTGCCAGCGTTCCTCAGTATCAGTTCACAGCATCAAGTCTTCAAGTTAAACCATTTAAATCCGAGGACAAGCCAATTGATTCTGATCTGCAGGAAATCAATCAAGGAAATTGAACCTAAATTAAGCCAAAATAGAGCAGATTAACGCATATTTCATCTTTAAACACAATCAAACTCTAATTGACAAAGTTGTAAAATATTAAACTAAACTAAACTAAACTAAAATAGCTAAAATAGAAATAAAAACTATAACAAGGACTCTAAATTATGACTATTATAACTTTATTAACGAGAGTTATCACTTGTCCCGAGCGTGCACCATGATCTAGCAGCTTTATTGGGATAGCTACGACATGCTAGAGAATGCTGACAAAGTTCTCGAGGATGCGAGGGCCGTGAAGGAATGGACACTAGGGAAAGCTCGCAAGCTGTGTAAAGAAGTTAAAACCCTGACGCGCGAGTTTTCAGAGTTGAAGGTGGCTCAAGAGAAAAATTTGGCTTTCAAGGAAAGAGAGTTCACGGATAAACTCTCCCAAGTGGAAAAAACTAAAAATGCATTGACCTTGGAGCGAGATCAATTGTACGGTCTTAACAACAAACTTACATATGAACTTTCGACTGCGCAAACCAACCTCACAAACTTGGAAACAAACTAGCATTTTTCGAGACGAACTTGATGAATGCCCACGAGGATTGGAAAGAGGTGGAGGCAGATGTTGTCCAATTGACTAAAGAGCTTGATAAGAACAGGTTAAACAATGAGACTTAGGTTTGGGAGCTATCGGTCAATTCAGTCAATCTCATGTTCGAAAATGATCCCATCATGACTTTTCTTTCTTACCCCTAGAGTATCAGACTGAAATTCCAACCGAGTCAGTAGGGTTATAGTTTGTCCACCCATATACCTATGAGTCTGAATCCGACGATGATGCTCGGGGTGACGAGGCCAAAGAAAGGTCGAAGCAAGGAGATGTTAACTCCAAGGTTCCAATCAAAACCCCTGAGGCTATTGAAAATCAAGATGCCTCGAAAAAAGCAAAAGGATAGCCCCTTCTGGTTTGTCTATGAAGTAGTTGATTTAGATAGTAAGCTCGGATTTACTCTTGAGTTGTGTATTTGTTTGCTTTCACTAAGATTTTCCGGGCGAAAATGAGGGTTTTAACTTGCGACGACTTCGAGTTAGGGTTAAGTACCCGACTTAAGTCTTGGTCGCCAAGTTTTCTTGATTCCTCCTCGACGTGCTTTTCTCAGTTTATTTTTTGAGTTTCTTTTCATCGGGTCGTGTGTTTTGCCCCAAACGAGCTCGAGATTTCGGGCATAGTTATAATCTTATCACCTTTTCGAGCTTCGGACTTTGAGTTTCTTGTAAGATACTTCATTGTACAATGATTCTAACACAACTTGTAATAACATACATCTTGAACTAAAGTGTAATACTTTTATAAATATCAAGCAACGACTGACAATGGTCTTGCAAACAATACAATAAAAACTTGAAAAGAAAAATTTACAATCAGGCTGGCTACTGATAATACCTCCTAAAATGTTCGGTGTTCCATGCTCGCAAAACCGTTGTACCATTTAAGTACTACAGGTGGAATGTTCCTGGTGCGAGCTTTTTAGAAATTCTGAAGGGACCTTCCCACTTTGTCCCACCTTGAAGTCACAACTTCTCACTTTTGTATTAAAGTATTTTCTCACTCGCTATTGATATGAAGTGATTCTCAACTGCGATTTTTATGTTCATCGATCAAATCTAACTTTAGGCACAACAATGCTTCATTAATGTCTTCATCAAAAAATTCCCACCAGAACGAGTCAATCCCAACTTCAACTAGGGCCATCGCCTAGCATCCATAAGCAAATTAGAATGGAGTTTCTCCTGTCAAAGTTCTAGTTGTGGTTCTATTCGACCATAATACCTCAGGCAGTTCATTCACCTATCCACATTTCAAAGCGTCAAGCTTCTTTTTCAAGGTGTGTTTGATAACTTTGTTCACTACTTTGACTTGGCCATTAGCTTGAGGTAGATACACCGCTGAGAAATTCTTTATGTCGAGCCTTTCACAAAACATTTTGAAATCACTGTTGTCAAATTGCTTTCCGTTGTCAATGATGATAGTGTGTGGGAGGCCAAATCTGCAGATAATGTTCTTGTAATCAAAATCTTTCATTTTGCTTGTTGTTATTGTTGCTAAAGGTTTAGCCTCTACCCACTTGGTGAAGCAGTCGACTGGGACCACCTGACTCCGCCTTTTCCCTTACATAGAGGGCTTATCAGGTTGAAATGTCAGTGAACCTCTAACACTTGTCACATTTTCAAACAAATTTGACAATATCCTCATAAACCATTAACCAATAATACCCATGTCGAAGAATGTTATATGCCAAAAACGTGGTTTCCACATATCCCTTCATGGATTTCCTTGAGAATATAGTCCACCTCCTCACTATTAACACATCACAGTAGCGGGGTGTTGTACCTTCTTTTATAGAGTTTTTCGTTAATCAAAGTTAAACGGGCTGACTTTGCCCAAAGGGTCTTGGCTTCGTTTTTGTCATCTGGCACAACCCAGTCTTTCAAATAAGCTATTATTGGATCCATCCAACTATACGACTGGCTTGTGGCCATTACTGCCTGTTCTTGTGCACAGATGTTGGGATTTTGCATGAATTTGACTAGAATTGAGTCTACAACTTCTTTGCTCATTGTTGAAGCTCCATTGTTACAACTTTAAAAAGAATCAAGCTCATATTTTACCTTTTGAAGATAAGATGCCATTCTTTCTTCCTATGTTTCATATTCTTTAGAAATCTAATGTACCACGAACTAGAAGTCGTTGTAGATTTTGATCGATTCTGTCCCCATTTCTTTAGTCAGTCGAATTCCGCGACCATAGCCTCATACTCAACTTCATTATTGTAAGCGACAAATCCAAATCTGATTACGACTCGAATCAGATCTTCTTCTGGGCCTTCAAGCAGAATTGCTGCCCTTGATCCCTTTTCGTTAGATGATTCATCCACATACAAAGTTCATTGCCATAAACTCTCCATCTCATTTCCTTCCTAGGTGATTCTAATTGCACTACTAGCCTCATGCAAGCTCAATTCTTCTTTGGGTTGATAAGAGAATTCCAAGATAAAATTTGCCAGAGCTTGGTCTTTGATCACCGTTCTTGAAAAGTATTTAATATTGTGTTGGCTTAGTTCTAAAGCCCATCGAATCATCTTGCTCGATATTTCGGGCTTCTGTAACACCTTCCTGAATTGTGTGTGCTTGGAAATATGACCACAATTTCATGGAGGCCATGAGCAGTGCTAAAATGAGCTTCTCCATCTCTGGATACCTCGTCTCAATGTCAAGCAACTGTTTACTCACATAATAAATAGGCCATTAGATTTCTTCTTCTTTGCGGATAAAAGTCGTGTTGATATCGAACAGGGACACCGACAAATAAAATAGAAGAGGCTCACCTGCAACATGCTTTACTAACAATGGAGGTTGTTCAAGGTGCTTCTTTAGTTCTTGGCCTTTTTATTGGCCTTTAAAGTCTTAAAGAAAGGAAAACACATGTCTGTTGCTCAAGAGACAAAACTGCTAAGTGTGGCAATTCGTCCTGTTAGGCTCTGAACCTGTTTTATCTTAATCGAGCTTTGCATGTTCAGTAGGGCTTAAATCATATCTGGGTTGGCTTCAACACCCCGCTGGTTCACCATAAACTCTAAGAATTTTCCTAAGCTTACCCCAAAGGCACACTTCAAGGGGTTTAGTTGCATTCAATATTTTCTAAGGATACCAAATATCTCGCCTAGGTGCTCGATGTGACTTTCTACGATCTTTGATTTGACGAGCATATCGTCTATGGAAACCTCTATGGTTTTGCATATCTGATCAGTGAACATTTTGTTTACTAAATGTTGGTAGGTAGCCTCAACATTCTTCGCCTTAACATTGTTCAGTCTGAAAGGCATAACCTTGTAACAATAAATACCCCGGCCAGTAATAATTGAGGTGTTTTCTTCGTCGGATTGGTACATTGAGATTTTATTATATCACGAGTAAGCATCCATGAAGCTCAATAGAGTGTGCCCGACTATCTTATTTACTAGCTAGTCTATCCGGGGTAGCAGGTAGTAGAATAATATCTTTAGGACACGCTTTATTTAAATCTATAAAATAGACGCAAGTCTGCCACTTGCCATTAAATTTTTGCACCAGTACTGGGTTGACGAGCCAGTCCAAATATCTTACTTCTCTTTTGAAGTTGATGTTGAGGATTTTATCAACCTCATCTTTGAGCGCTTGAGATCGCTCAGCATCCATCGATCTTCTTTTTTGCCTGACTGGTCGAGCTTTAAGATCGATGTTCAATCTGTGAAACATCACTTCTAGGCTAATCCCTAACATATATGCATGAATCTAGGCGAACACATCAAGGTTTTGCTTTAAAAACCCTATCAACGGTTTCGATAGCTCACGATTTTCAAAACATAAGTTTAATCTTTTTCACTGACAGGGATCTCGCGTAGTTCTTCTGTTGGCCCTGCCGATGGTTCCTCTTAATGCACGCGAGGATAGATTATGTCCTCCGTTGGATCGGTTGCGGCCTAGTTTCAGTTATTACCATGGTTCTCGGTTCTGGCCACTTCTCGACAGCTATTAATGCCTTGTTGTAACATTCCCTAGATTCTGTCTACGAGCATTTGACTACTTCGAATCCATTTGGAGTGGGGAATTTTATTGCCTAACAACGGATGGATGAGACAACATCTATGCCGTCTAAGAGTGGCCTTCCTAACACGACATTATAAGTTGTCAGACAATCCACTACCAAAAATTATGTCATTACTGGTGTGGTATATGGCTCTTCATCCACAATTATTGGTAGATCGATCATCCCTTTGGGGAGCAGTTTGTCTCCAGTAAACCCATATATTGGCATGGAGCACGACTTTAAATTTCGCTCAGTAAATCTCATTTCCCAGAAAGCACCAAGGAAAAGGATGTTAACTGCATTGTCATTATTGACCATTATGCAAAGCACCGGCTAGTTGCCGATCATCGTATTGATTACTAATGCATCGGGGCGAGGGCGAGGAAACTGATCGCCATCCTCCTTTGTGAAACCTATTACCTTGCTCTCTGTTTTAGACTACTTTGGCGGCCTCGCTTCGAGAGTCATAACATGAGGATGTGAATTTTTTATGGCTTCATGAGCATATCGGGCACGAGTATTTCTAGAATTTCTTGCAACACTAGGCCCACCATAAATCATTTTCACCAAATAACCATCTGGTGGTGGAGACTGTAGTTTATCATGATCATCCCGCTTATCACAAGCTTGGTTTTTATCTACAAAATCCTTCAGACGGCCTCTCCTGATCAAGTCTTTGATTGTGTCCTTTAAGGCCCAACAATCGTCAGTGTTGTGTCCGATATCCCTGTGGAATCAACAATATCTCTGCGGGTCTCTTTTATTTGGTAACCCTCTCATTTTTCTTGGGTGAGGTATTCTTCTAGCCTCACTAGAGACCTCATAAATTTTGGTCAATGAGGCGACCAAGGGGTATATTCTGCAAAGCGGGGAAAAGGTTATTTCTCCTAATGGAAATCTATTCTTGGCTTTTTCTAAAATCAGTAACGATTCTTGTCACCTCAATCTTGACCTCTGTTTCTATCAGTTGAGCGGTTCTATCGATGTTCAAGGACATTACTTGAGATGCCGGATAAGGCCATCAAACACTACAAGAATATTTTTGTTTACCGATGGATTTGAAACGGACATAGGTTGGTCACTAAAACGCTCGTCGTTAACTATTCAACGGCGGATTAAAACATTTGTCGTTAATTAACGATGGACATTTCCGTCGTTAATTTCAACATTTTCCATCTGTAAAGCGTGGGAAGAACTGGAATAAGAACGACTTCGTAGAGACGAAATATCTGTCGTTAAGTAACCACGGTTTAATGACGGAAACTAAACCGTCGTTACTTAACGATAGTTTAACGATGGATATGTCAGGTCGTTACTTATCATAATTTAAAGGCGGAAAGTTTCGTCGTTAAAAATAACGTCGGAAAACGGTCTCTAATCCGTCGCTAAATGAAAGTGAAATTTGTCATGATGGCATCGAAAAACCGTCGTTATTCTGTCTGTAATTAACACAGATTAACAACGTTTGTCTACGTCGTTAAAAGTCCGTCGTTAATCCATCATTAAGTTCATAAATTTAACGACTTAATTTTCCATTGTTATTCCGTCGTTACATTAACAATAATTTTTTTTTTGCTTATTAAATTTTTAAATTTTTATAAATATTTTTTGTTATAATTGTTTATTTAGTGGAATAATGATCAAATTGAATAGAATAAATGTATAAATAAATATAAAAAATAAATGTATATACAGGAAAGTGCAGTAAAAAAAATCTGAATAATAATAAATAATGAGTAAAAAATAATAATTGTCATGTGGAGGGGGTGCTGTGGTCGTCATTAGGTGGAGTCCAACATGGAAGAGGAGGCATGCCCATGCTGCTAATCAAACCTTGGATGTAGTCCTCCATCCGTCTCATTTGCGTTTCCACATGTGCCTCTACTCTTTCGTCTACCCTCTAGTCAAAGGTGGCCAATATATCCTAATGTGAGTCAAGCTGTGCCTGTAAACTCTACAATCGTGCTTCACGCTCAGCTATCTCAGCTTGTAAGCGAGCCACCTCCGGCACTGAAGTCTGAGCAGAGGTGGTACTTGGCTCTGAATAGCCAGCTGCTGAAGAACTGGCCCTGCCGTAGTACACAAATGCCTGAGATCCAAGTCTATAGACCCTCTGCTTCTTCTCCCCACTGAAAACCTTAAAATATAAGGCTGTTTGATCTACTTCAGCAGGGCCTCGCGAGCCAAATGTCGCCTTGGACATCTCCTTCTCTAACATGGAATGAAATATATCCTGCAATAACATATAAATGTAAACACAAGTTAGAAACATAAAATTATATGCAAGCAAATAATAATTTTAAAATGATGTAATAACTTACACTTGTTTGTCTTGCTTTCTCATCCACAAAATTTATTCCATCACCCTTACGCGTGTGGGTATGCATAAAGACATCCATTAGGCTTGGTTGATGACCCAAACTCTTCTCTTGTACGCAACAAAAGAGCTCATTAATAAAGGATATTTATAAAGTAATGTACACAAAGCATATATAATGCAAATAAAAGTTGAATTCAAACTTACCATAGCCTCTACATGCTCAGTGTGGGACCGAGAACCTCCCATATGTAACGAAGTTCCTGTGGGACTCAGTCGATTGCTGGAATTTTGTTGACTTATCCTCTGAAAGTCCGGTGTGCCCCATATCACTCTAAACCGCTCCCACTGCTGCTCGGTCAGATAATTAGGCTTTTTATTTTTTGTTCCTTATGCTATTTAGGAGGTCGGACCGAGGCCTTCTTCTTCCAAGCTTTCTTCACAACCTCCTCGTTCACTCGATCCCATTTATAATGTTTCTACAAAACATTAAATATTATCAATTTTTATTATTATTCGTAAATGAAGTTGAAAAAATTAATACGTGCAAATGTTTTTGGCCAACTTACCATGAACTCCGTAAAATAGAAATATAAAGTAGGCTGTGAAATGGCTTTCCACGTATAGCCATCATCGTTCATCCACTCGTTGAAAATAACAGTAATAGTATGCGATATGGTATTGGATGGATGCATCATAACTTAATCACATACAAGTTAAACGCTAGAATAATAAAAAATGAAGTTAAATAAGTAATAATTTAAAATTCGATTAAATACTTACTGGTCGCCAACAAACCGAATCGATGGTCTCAAATCTCTGTCAATGTTACTACCGTCGAGGGTTTAACCTGTCTGGATGACTCACCTGTCGTCCCGTGGGGAATTTCTGAAATACGAGGGGAAGAGGTGGTAGGGTCGTTCTGAATATCCCTGAGCGTCGGTACAGGTAGAGGTGGAGGTGTATGAACAGTAGCCCCGCCAGAGGCGGTCGATGTAGTACAACTCACGCCTCCACAAGCTCCAGATCTACCTCTAGAAGTTCGGCCACCCGACCTCCCACCACGGGATGAAGTCCCCTCAGCGGATCCATCTCCGCCTGTACCCATAGCCATATATGCATACATTGAAATCAAACATATTAAGTTTTTCATACATTTTGTATAAATATGGCTAATATTTAGACAAAATTCAA
>WYDK02051209.1:0-13782 GCA_009867345.2 Toxicodendron radicans | reverse complement strand
AGATGCTCAGTTTCTTTTTCATCGTCTGTAACAACAGTAACAGAAAAAAGAAAAGGAAGAAATTAGAGATAATTAATGGTCTGGTTTTGGAAAATAAATATATAAAAGTGAAAAGATAGATGGACAGTAACTGAGATTTCTGACAGTGGCGTGGACGGTGTAACGGCGGTCATCTGGAGGAGAAGTTTGGCTCTTTCTCTCTCATTAACATTTGTATAAAAGTAGGCCTTTTGTTGAGTTTAACGCTTCTGCTTGTGATTTGTGCTGAGAAGTTCGCAAAATCTCAAGGTTTGAAGACTGAGTTCGATTTAGGGCAGAAAGAGGGAAAGTGAAATTTTTTTGTAAGTGTACGTGGGAGGGAAAGAGTGTCGAGAATAAGAAATGGTGAGAGGGCAAGATATGTTTAAAAATGTTTTATTTTTTTATTATTATTTATAACTAGTACAGTTATAATTGTCAAGGATTTTAGAATAAACTATCAACAAAAAAACTAAAAAAATTCATTTTTACAACATTTTTTGACAGTTTAAAACTGTCAAGAATAAAAAAAAATTTCACTTATTTCTTGACAATTATAAACTGTCAAGAAAAAATAAAACTGTCAAGAATTTGAAAAAAAAGTGTCACCTTAATCTGTTAAGAAATACCATTTTTCTTATAGTGCAAGCACAAACTTTTCTCGTACAAAATGATAGTCTAGCTCTATATGCTTGATTCTCCTATGAAAAACATGATTTACATGTAATATACTTACTAGCTAGGTATTTATAATGGAAAATAGTGCAATATATAACGTATAAAACAAAACTCATACCAGAAAATATGCACGCGTCTGTCTTTATTTATAAAATATAAATACATAAAGTATTTACATAAACTTTTTACATTACTATACATATAACAAATCAACAAAAATGTCAATAGTGGCCAGATATGCTCCCTCGCCTATCGACTCCCGTCCGATCATATCTCAGCTATTACCTGTAAAAACATTTAAAGGTAACGGAGTGAGCAGTAAGTAAATCAAGATTCAATCTGAAATTTATCTCCGTTAGTCATTTATCAACTTTCTTCTCTCTTTTCTTTATGCTAATTTCTTTTCTATTTCTTATAAGTTTTATTGTTTCTCATCATTCAACAGTAGTAACGCAATTGAGGTTTTATTGTACATGCAATTCTATTCAATGCATGAAATATAACACATAAGCAAGACTCTTATTCTTTCTCAAAATAAGAATAATTCTCTCTTATTCTTATTCTTTTTCTTTTCTCATTTTTCTTTCTTTCTTTCTTTCTTTCTTTCTTGTTTCTCATCTCTTTTCTTTCTTTCTTTCTCTCTCATTTCTCATTCTCATATGCCGATCGGACTAGGTTGAGACATGGATTTGGAGCCTTGGCCGTGTGAGCAATTATTTATTTCTAGGTACAATTCTCATCTACATGCGATTCTCACGAATTATACAAATTTCTGTTTTTCTTTCTTTCTCATAAGTTACTCCTATCATGGTGACTTGCCACTCCTATCACGGTGGCTTACCACTCCTATCACGGTGGCATGCATGTAGGTAAAGTCGTCATGACCTCATATAGCGACGCTCACAAGTTCCCCATCCCAACAACCTTATCTTTCTAGTTATTAATTCAAAGTAGTGACATGTCACAAATAAAATCTTTAATGAATCTTAATGTGTCTTGCTTATGTATAAATCACATTTCTTTTTTTTTTTGTCATGCATGGTATATAACTTTCATGCAAAGCAAACATATCAATTAATTCTTCTTTCTATTCTCTTTTCTTTAATTTTTATTAGGAATTCAAATTCTATAAATGATAGGTTATTCATGCATAACATGCATCATAAGTGTGTCATAATTTAAATTATCACTTTTCTTTCTAATCTCTGCCATAAAATATGGTAACCTAATATGGCACATTATCAAGTATAATTACCTTTTACTACTCATTCATCAATTATAAGTGCCATATCCCAAATTCATATACTTAGATACTTTAATTAATTAATACTTTTCTAAGCCATGAATAACATATTCTCATTATGGCTCAATATGCATAAGGATGGGTACTATCTCACCCATACTAACATCAAGGTGCAGGTAATCATATTCTTATTCGTTCATTATGCTTAGTGTTCAATGTTTAGGCTAATTCAAAGCATTTCTCATCAATATGTGTTACACAAACTGAATTCACATATTGATGCATAAACATATTTCTTTGTCAACAACATCATGTCTCAATTCTCTCATCAATTCTACTTTCTAAATAGCATGAATATGATCACACAACCAATACCAATTTAAATTCTCATCAATCAAACAAGAAATTACATAATGACCCAACCTTACTACTCTTGGCCGATTTTCAACACTTCACCAACATCACAAATTCTCATCATTTCTTTAACTTTACTACTTATTCTCATCAAATGTATATCAAACACAACAAACAAACTTCATTGAAGTCTTGCATACTCCATGGTAGAATTGCACATAATTACACATGTATAAATTTTTTTAACAATTATCAAATTCTACATCATCTCATCTCAAAACACATGTCCATGATATCATTTGACTAAAACAAACACAAATAGGGTCATAATTAAGTTTGGCCGAATTTCTTCATACAAGCTCCCATCACAATTTTTTCAACTTCTCATGTATGAAATCACATATTCATACACTCCATAACATACACAACACACTAATATCATTCTTTACTATTAAATCCATCACAATCTCAACACAACACAAAAGCATCATTCTTTAAGATTTCAATCACTTGAGAAATCAACTCAAACCATGATTTACTTACCTTTAATAGCTTCTCCTTTTGCTATAAATCTCCTTTGATCCAAGTACTTAACTTCTTCAATCTAAAGCATGCAAGAACTCATAAGAAACCAAACTTTAAAACATTAAAAACACATCTTTAAACTGAATTCTTACCTTAGAACACTTTAGGAGTAAAATCCCTAATTTATTTTCACTTTTTCTTCTTGAATTTCTATGAAATTTGAATTAATTTATGGAGAGAAATGGCAAGAGTATGTCGGCCAAAGAGAAGAAGAATGATAGAGTTCTAGCATTTTCTTGAACTTAAATATATAAATATCTTTATGCATGGTTTCACATTTTACCCTTGCACTTTGTGATATTTACACTTTTGCCACTTGTGCTTTTACTTAAATGCTCTCATTTTCAATATATTCTTCACCTTAAATACTTTCATTTCATTCCTCACTTTTTTCATCTAATTCCATGTGAAAATACCATTTTACCACTAGTGAAGATTTAGTAAGAATTTTCTATAATTTCTTTTAAGGTCATTTCAAAGAAACATTACTAAGGGTATGGGAATGAAATATATAATTTTACGTATCTTTTACGTACCTTGGTGTGGGCATTACATTACGGGCATGTATAAAGCGTTGATATTGTCATAATATAAGATTGGCGGATGAGAGAGTCAAACTCTAATGTCATGAAGCACATAAGTCAGCCATATTAACTCTGTTGTGGTAGAAGCCATGGACCTATACTCTGCCTTTGAACTTAATTTGGAAATTGTGTTTTGCTTCTTGGCACTCCATGATAGACAATTACCACATAAGAATGTACAAAAACTAGTGGTAGATCGTCTTTTAATAAGACAGTCGGCCTAATTAGCATCACATAATGCATATAAGTCTAAGGTACTCGAGGTAAGAATTCATATACCAAAATCAAGAGTACCACTAACATATCTTAATATTCGCTTGACTTCTTGATAATGACCAATTGTTGGAGCATGCATAAATTGGCAACTAAAGTAGACACTATACGACAAATCTGGGTGGGTTAATTTGAGATACGTAATGCCCCAACATTACTTCCATATAATGTTGGGTTTGGAAAAATGATCATTATCAGATGTTGTTGCACGAGTTTTAGACGCCATGGGAGTTAAGATTGCCTTGCAATCTTTCATTAATGCTAGATCAAGAAGTTCACGACTATACTTGACCTGACATAAGAAAATCCCATCTGATAAGGACTGAACTTCAATACCCAGAAAATAGTGTAACATGACCAAATCTTTGATAGAAAACTCATGGCCTAACATGCCAATGAACCAATCAATAAAGCTCGACTTATCTCTAGTGAGGATCATATTATCAACGTATAAGAGAAGAATAAGACTGCCATGGTAAGAGTTGCATACAAACAATGATGGATCAACCGTACTACAAAAGAACCCCATGCCAAGAAGAAATGAGCTAAGTTTATCAAACCAAGCCCTTAGAGCTTGGTTAAGCTCATAAAGTGCTTTCTTAAGATGACAAACATGAGTTGGATGCACTGAATTGATAAATCCGAGGTTGTTCCATAAACATGGGCTCTTGTAGAATTCCATGAAGAAAAGCATTCTTGACATCAAGTTGTCGAATAGGTCATCTTTGAGCAACTACTACTATGAGGATTGTGCGTATACGCTCTGGCTTTGTTATAGGTGAGAAAGTTTCATAGAAATCAACCTCCCCTCTTTGGTTAAAGCCTTTTGCCACTAGGTGGGCCATTAGCTGGTTAAGAGACCCATTTAACTTCAGCTTTGACTTGAACACCCATTTGCATTCCACAACATTCATATTGGCTGATATAGGGACAAGTTCCCATGTCTGATTTTCTTTTAGAGCATTTATTTCTTCATTCATAGCCGCAAGCCATCTAGGATGTTTGAGTGCTGATTTTATAGTATTTGGTTCATATGGAATTGAATCAAAGAAAGTAGTCAAGTGAGCATACCGTGGATTTGGTTTGAAGATACCATTTTGTGATCGAGTCATAATATTTTGTATTGCAAGTGGCTCTGCATGAGTAGAGTATTAATCGTTTGATTGCAATGGAGATGATGATAATGAAGGTCTATCATTGAGGCCGAAGTGATCTGTTGGTCCATGAGAGATGATCAAAAGTGCAGGTGCCATGTAGAAGTTGGATCATGCATATTTCAATAGTATAAGATGGAAAATTTGGCATAACTTCAAGAGGTGGTTCAAAATTGTTGATTACAAGTCCAGGCAAAGCAACATTTTCTGAGGTATGAGTGCCATTTTGCAATGTGGAAGCATAAATAGAGTTGTTGTCTAGTGAGTCATCAATGACCCTAATGCTAGATTGTTCAATAGAGGCAGCAATTCTGGAGTTGTTGAGTGTTAATCCAATATTAAGGTATGCCTTAATGTGACTTGCACTACATTGAGAATAAGATCGAATAGAGTTAGTATGATGACCTGATTCTTTCAAAACAGTGTCAATGGGATCTAACCACTCATTGTAGGAGTGAAGATCTCCTTGAATTTGATGAGCGCCATACAACACTGTTGTTTCCGAAAATGGCAAGCATTCTTCGTCAAATACCACATGTCGAGACATATATATTCACCCATGTAATGCCCACATCGAGGTGCTTAAAAGGTACGTAAGATTGTATATTTCATTCTCATACCCTTAGTATTAATCATTTGAAATTGCTTTAAAGGAAATAAAAAGAATAAGCATAAAATCTTCACTAGGGGTAAAATAGTATTTTCACAAGGAATTAGAAGAAAAAGTGGGGAATGAAATAAAAGCTTTTTAAGTATAGAATATGATCATATTGTGGGCATTTGTGTAAAAGCACTAGTGGAAAAACCGTAAATAATTAAAAGTTAAGGGGCAATTTGGGAAAAGAGTTAAAATATATCTTATATAAAGAATTCATTATTTTTGGCTCCACATCTTAAAATCACTTGAATGAATTGATATATGTTTGGTTCTCTCTTGAAACATAGGATTGAAAGCAATGTGATTAGTAGATTGATTATCACAGTGCAAGGTGACATGAGCCAATTTATCAAAGTCAAGATCAGTTAGAGGATGAACAAACCAAACTATTTCACAAACAGTAGAAGCCATAGCCTTATATTCTACTTCAGATAAGGACTTAGAGACAGTAGCTTGTCTTTTAGATTTCCAGGACAAAAGAGCTTTTCTAAGAAAAATACAATAACCAGTGACTGATTTTCTAGTCATAAGACAAGATGCCCAATCTTCATCACTGTTTTCAAAAGGAAAAAAATAATCTCATACCAAGTGCAAACTTTACATATTTGACTATCTTCAAGGCTGTATTCGTGTGAGAATGTTTTGGATTTTGCATGAACTGACTTAGGAGATTAACTGCATAACTAAGATCCAGTCTGGTCATGCAAAGATATAAAAGCTTCCCTATAAGTCATTGGTAAGGAGTTGGATCAGATAAAATTGGATCATCTTCAGTGTTGAACAACTTGGCATAGACTTCAGAGGTGAACTTCATGTTTTGATCTAAGGGAATTACAACTGGTTTGGAAGCAGAAAGGCTAGAAGCTGAAATAAGTTCAAGAGCATACTTCCTTTGACAAATGCTAATACCCTTAGCATATCAAGCTACTTCAAACCCCAAAAAATATCTCAAGATCCCTAAGTCTTTTATCTTGAAATGAGAATGAAGCAACTCTTTAGTACTAGAGATTAAAGCCAAGTCATTCCATGTTATTACTATGTCATCTACATACATAAGCAAAATGATAATTTGGGAATTATTCCGCTTAAAAAAGAGAGAATGGTCTGATTGAAATTGTTGGAAACCTCTAGAAATAAGAGCTAAAGTTAGTTTATAATTCCAAGCTCTAGAAGCTTGTTGACCAGATTTTGTCCTCATTGTTTAAAAAAACCTTGTGGAAGAGTCATGTAAATATTCTCATTCAAAACACCTTGTAAGAAAGCATTATCTACATCCATTTGATACAAAGGCCAATCATACATAAAGGCTAATGTTAAAATGGTTCCAACAATAACCATCTTCACCATAGGAGAGAAAGTCTTATCATAATCTATTTTCACGTCTGATGTGTGTAACCTTTAGTAACTAAGCATGCCTTATATCTTTCTAAAGAACTATCAGCTATATACTTTAACTTATAAACCCATTTACATCCAATAGGAACCTTGCCAAAAGGCAAAGGAACTAGAGACCAAGTGGCATTAAGTTCTAAAGATTGAATCTCCTTTTGCATAGCATCAACCCAATTAGGATCTTTAAAAGCATGGGAAAAAGTGACAGGTTCGGAGGAGGAAGAAAATTTGGACAGACAGGCTTGATAGGAAAAGGAACAATGATTGTAAGATAGAGAATTAGAGATGTGATATTTAACTAATGTGGCTAAATTTTTCTGTGTAATTGTGGGACAAATAAAGTTAGAAGTCTAAATAGGAGGTTTAAATGACCTGTTGGATTTTCTTAGGTGAGAAGGAGAATGATTATTAGGTGTAGAAACATGTTCTGAAGGTAAATCAATGTTAGGTGAAATAATACATGGTTCTGTAATTGGAACATATGACATTTATGTAGTTAAGTAAGATATGTTAATGATAAGGGTGATGAAAAAGAGTCAAGTTCCATAAATGATTCAAGTAAAAAATGTGGTTTAGTTGACTGAGACCAAGTAAATGGAAAAATATTTTAATAGAAAATAACATCTCTAGTGACATGAATGCAATGAGACTTTAAATCATACAAAGAGTAACCATTTTAAGTGAGGGAATATCCTATGAAAACACATGGGGGAGGACCTTGGAGACAATTTATCTTTAGGAGATAAAATAGTAGAATAAGCCAATGAACCAAATACTCTTAAATGATCTATCTTAGGTTTCTTCCAAAAAAAAACTTTCATATGGTGATAAACCTTTAAAAACTGTAGTTGGGAGCCTATTAATTAAGTAGACTGTAGTTTGAACACAATAGCCCCAAAAGGTGTTTGGACTGAAACTTTAATACCCTTGCTATTGTTGTTATAGTTGTTGTCTTTCTTACTAAGTATAAACATTATTGTGCTAAAGTTAGCAGAACTGAGTTGTTATAACTTGTACTTACATGTTGTAACTAGAATGAGATGTATAGTTAGTTATTAGAAGTTAGTTGACTTACGTTAACCACATTTAGTAAGCTGTAATATTTAGTTAAGTAACTACAGTTAGTAAACTGTAGATTTAGCTTTAGTTACAAGTCTTGGAATCATGTAAGAGGTATGTAGTCGAGTAATGAGCTAATAACAAAAATTGAGGTTTTCTTTTAAAGCTTCTCTGTTCTTCATCTTCTTACATGGTATCTGAGCATGTATATGAGTGATTCAACTTCTTGATTTTTCTTCTTGATCCATCAATGCTTTGAGCTTCTCAATTTAATCTGAACCAATTTTTTTCCTTTCTTTAGCTCAAAATCTTCAATTCTAGAGTTTTTTCCTTAGTCATGGCGAAAATTAATGGTGAACCAATCGTAGCCACAATTGATTCAAATTCTCCACTCTACATTCATCCTTCAGATACACTAGCTTCGGTATTGGTCTCGAAACAATTTGTTGGAACTAAAAATTATGGAATTTGGAGTCAAGTGATGATAGTTTCTTTGAGAGCCTAGAACAAATTAAGGTTCATCAATGGGACTTGTGATAAATCATCATTCAGTTCTTCCTTGCAAGTACAATGGGAGCGATGCAACTCACTAGTATTAGCTTGGATTTTTAACACAATATCGAAGGAGATTTTCAATGGAATCGTCTATTCCACCAATGCTTATCAAGTGTGGCAAGATTTACATGAGCAGTATCAAAAAGTGAATGGAATGAGAGTTTATGGCAAACATCGAGAAATTGCAAATCTCACTCAAGGTACAAATACAGTGACAATTTGCTATAACAAATTCAAGTCGCTTTGGAATGAATTGAATTCTTTGGTTAGTTTGTCTCCTCCAGATAGTGCTTTTAAAAGAGCCTATCTTGATCATCTCAATCAACAGAAATTACTGCAATTTTTTATGGGATTTAAAGATTCATACTCGATGGTGCATAGTCAGATTCTTCTTATGTCACCATTACCATCTATTAAGCAAGTCTATTCAATGGTGAATCAAGATGAAAGTCAAAAGGTTTTAGCTTGCATCAACATCAACTTTGAAGTTACGATTGCTCTCTATGCACAGAATAATCAAAAGGTTCAAAAACAAAATCCTAAGTGTAAGAAGCCATATGTTGAATGTGAATATTGTCACTTGCTTGGACACAAAAGAAACACATGCTACAAGATGCATGGTTATCCTGTCGATTTTCAATTCACAAAAGGAAATACTTTTATAAAGGCTAAGGCCAAGCAAGTGCAATCTCAACAAGTGTCAACACAAGCTTCAAATTCAACCTATGAAAATTCAAATTTTGGCAAAAATCTTGGATCAGTTCTATCTATAGAATAATTCAATCAACTATTGTAATTGTTGGGAAAGAAGAATGTTGCTCCAGCAGCTAATCTTGCAGGTATTTTCACTTCCTTATACTCATGTCATAATACTAATTGGATCATGCCATTGATCACATGACACATGACTTCTTTGGCATAAGATCTCTTGTTGTTATTGGATCATCCTTAAATTCCCTTGTAGGACTCCCTAATGGTTCAAAGACTAATATCAAGCATATTGGTTCTGTTCAATCTAGATAGTGATGTTTGTCTATAGAAATCCTACATTTACTAGAATTTAAGTATAACCTTCTTTTAGTGTAAAAAATGATTGCTTCTAATAATTCTTCCATCATATGTTATCTTGATTTTTGCTTAATCTATTTCCTTTGGAGTGGCAGATTGAAGGGGATTGGTAGACATAGTCAAGGACTGTACTACTGTGTACCCATTTCAAAAATAAAATCGAATGTTTCATATTTACATACAATAAATAAAACTGCTTGTAAGACACCTTGTTTCAATCATGTTGTATCCCTTGGTTCAAAAATTAATAAAGACTATGTTTCTTTTTCTTCTTCTACATCTTGTTTATCTCTTAACTTTGAAATTTGGCATAGAAGATTAGGGCATGATCCATATTCTGTGTTAAAATCAATGCATAACAAGCTGCATTTATCGCATCCACCACATTGTCATGTTTGTCCTCTAGCTAAACAAACTAGAATACCATTCCCTTTGAGTACATCAACCACTAAACATAGTTTTGATCTTTTACATATAGATGGTTGGGGACCATATAAAATACCAACTCCTGGGAATGCTAGGTTTTTTTTCTTACTATTGTGGATGACTATTCTTGTAATACCTTGCATTTTTTGGGATTTTATTGAATTTTAATTGGTGGTTTTTTAGGGTAAAGTGTAAGAATCCAAAGTTTTGTTGGGAGTAAAGTGTGAAAACTGGAACAAGAAGTTACTTAAGCGTAATTTGTCTGAGTTAGTATAAAAATGGGTTTTTCACCCAAATTGAAGAAGAATCGAGAGAAGAGAGGAAAATAGAGAAAAATGGAGGAGGAGGAAGAAGAAGAAGAAGAAGAGAAGAAGAAAAAAAAAGGTTTTTGGGTATGGAGACCTCGGTGTGGAGAGTTCATTGGACTACAGACAACGAAAGACAAGCGAGGCACGATTGGAGGATTTCGACCACTTTGTTGGGTCGAGGCCTTTGCTTCAGAAAGGTGAGTGGATATGTAGTTTACATTAAAATTCGTATTAGTTTTAAGATGATTAATTACATATCATGTTTGTATATTTATATATGTGTTTAGGATTGGCGTAATGTGTTTAGGATTGGTGTAATGAGTTTAGTTAAAATGGTTAGTGTAGTAGGTCGAAAACCAGCCAAATCTCAGTAGGGTTGGTATGATTGAGTTTAATTCGAAATAGATAATGAGTTTGTGAATTGAGTTATTCTAAGGAAGGTTGTGGTGTATTTAAAGAGTTGATTCGGGATGAGTGATGTAGTAGGAATGGAAGAGTTGAAGATGAGTAATGGAGCGGTCGAATTGAGATAAACACTGGTGTGTGGGTAAGTTTGCATTCGCACCACTGCAGGGGAAGAGTTCCGCCGTGACATGAAGAATTAGGAATGATTGGGAGTTCTAGAGAGAATTCCGCCGCGGCAAAGCGTTTTGTCTTCACATCAAAGAAGTGTAGAGTTCAAACCGTTGTGTTCTATTTAAAAAATGGATGAGTTTTATTGGTTGAAGCGGGCTAGCCCATCCTTAACAAGGCCCGCATTAGTGTCGATTGAGTCTTTACATTGGAATTGGGTTGTGACTGGTGAAAGAATCATAAGATACTAAATTCAAGCGTTAGCGTAAGGGTGTTCATGGAGTGTGTTGTGTTAAATATATGGGAGAGTGTGTAAAGATGTGTTTAGTTTGTAGTGAAGGGTTGTGTGGAGTTAAGATCGCCCTTCTATAGAACACTTCCCCCTCCAGACATCAGCTAGCCCTTGTGTGTGTTTTGTGCCCTTGCTAGTGGAGCATATTTTATCCTCTCGCGTGCGATTGAGAAGGCAAGGTGACACCCATGCGAGTGTGTAGGCAAGGTGACTTCAGGTATGTGTTGTGTGTTATAAGGCAGGCATTGGCCTTGTGTGTGTTTATTTTCCTCTTACTGCGTCTGACAAGGCCCGTACTACCGAACGGTGACGTGACATTCCATCATACCAAGACAAGACGGACGTCTGACGAGCTCCAGACAAGGGTATATTCATGCTAATAGTAAAACTCTAATGAAACACTAACAATGAGGGATAAAATATTATTTCAGATAACTTATGAAAATTTGTAATGAAGTCAATTTTAAAACAAGTGGTATGTAAGTGTCTTTTTTTTTTTTTTTTTTTCTAAATCTTCAGGGCTTAATGTTATTTTCATTTTGATTTCAGGTTAGTGTCGTTTTTTTTTTTAAACTTTTGGGCTCTGGGACTTAATGTTATTTTCATTTAAATTTCATAGAGAATCGGTCAAATCCAACATTGCCCATTTTAAGTTTGTTGTCTCCAGTGGACCCTTTAATTGACCAACTTAATTATATTGACTTCGGTTTTACAAAAATCATAATAGGGAGACTTTATTGGTAATTTGGTATATAGATACTTTGTTAACAGTTCACCAAATTAACTGATTATCAAAACAACAAAATGCTATATTTAATAAAATAATGTTGAGCTTGGTAAAATAGATAAACTTACCCGACGTCTCAATAAACCTGAACAACTTTGCAACAAATATAACATTTATAAATGCCTCTAAATTATTGAATACAATACAATCACTTAACACATAAATTGAGATCAATTAGAGAGATTGTCAAAAGAAAAAAAAAAAAATTTCAGTTTCAGATGGCCTACAGGAAAACTCCTTGTGCGGTGTTAGTTTGGTGCATTATTATTGCAGTTTTGGTTGTGAGCAGTGAGGTCTATAAGGTTAGAGCTTATTCGGATTCGATGATGGGTGCCATAACTGAATGCCGAGAAGCGTGTGAATACGAAGAAAGAGGCCTTGATTGCCTCCAATTTTGCCTTTCAAGTTGTGCACAACGAAGTTGTACTGGTAATTCTTTTTTTATTCTTAGTAATTCTTATTAATTCAATATTTTACTTATTATATAGATAATAAATGAGATGGTTTTAATTGGATATAGGCGTAGCATGTAGTTCGTGTAGCTATCATACAATATCAAACCACATATGCAACTTCTTAATGGTTTTTTTTTTTTTTCAGACATGAAGAAGAGGAAGAGAAAGTTATTCAAACATCATCTTAATTAGCACTCTCTCTAATAATTTTTTTTTTTTGGTAACTTGTGTGTCCGGATCAGTTTGCACACATCTCAATTAATCTCCGAGAATCATTATAATAACTTTGTAAGCTAAAAAGGGTGTAAATGTCATACACATAAAGTTCTATGTGATCTGCCCTTGTATATCTATACGATTTATTTAACTGATTTTTAATTAAAGAATTTAAACTCATGTAACCAAGATTCAAACTGGAGGTGGCGGTAGGTCATGCCGGCCTACGGCATGGCATTGTCGAACACGACACGAAATTTGGCACGACACGGTACGATTCACTAGAATTTGTGTCGTGCTCAGACCTTAAAACTAGGTCTGCAGGCCAACACGGCACTGCATGAAATCTTATAAAAAAAATTAAATAAAATTAAAATTAAAAAAGATTAAAAAAAATAAAAAGTCCGGCACAACATGACCCATGACACAACACGGTTTATAACGGGCAGTGTCGTGGGCTGACACGGTACGACAATGCACAAATTGTTGTCTACCTTGGCACGGCACGACGGGCTGTGAAAATTTAGGAACGACACAGCCCACCGCCACCTCTAATTCAAACTGTGCTATTTGTATTAATTTATATGTTTCTGATTGGCTTCTTTGCACTCTTCCTTTCATTATTTTTGTTATAAAATTGATACGCTTATACCACTTACATAAGTTACGCACTTTAAAGATAAAATAAAAGAAAAAAAAATTAATAGAGAGTTTGTATTCATACATCAACATAAAGTTTGTAAACTCTTAGTTTGAAATTTGTAAACAAAAAATGTAAGTCTTGTAAAATGCACTTGTACAATGCTTTTAATTTAGAGTGATGATATTAGGGCATCTCCAACCATGCACCAATTTGGTGACCAAATTGGCGTATGGTTCCCACTCCAACCATGTACCATCCATTGCACCAATTTGGTGCAAGTGAATAGTGTTCCACCAAATTTGGTGCAACACTATTCATCTAAAAAATATATATTAAATGTATTTTTTTTTTCTTTTTCAAAACAAATTTGACATTTTAATAATTAATATATTAAATTTTATCATATTTTTATCATTATTTTGATTATATAATTTTTAATTTGTATTGTAGTTAATTTAATT
>WYDK02051198.1:0-13783 GCA_009867345.2 Toxicodendron radicans | reverse complement strand
ATTTGTGTGAAATTGATGAGGGCTTTGAGTTGTGTTGTGAAATAGGATAGTAATATGAATAATGTGGGATGAAAAGAGAGTGAATGGGTGAGATTTATGGTGAATCCGTGATGGGCAATCTGGAAAACCCAGATTGTCGCCGTGGCGAAGTTCGAAATTCGAAGTGTCGCCGAGGCGATAATGGAATGTCGTCGTGGCGACGTTCATACAAAGAAGGGAAGGAGAATTTCAGAATGTTTGTTGCCGCAGCAACCAACTCTCGGGTTTGTGTCGTTGGGGCGACAAAAAGGGATGTCGCCGAGGCGACAACCCTTAGAAGGATTTTAGGGGTGTAGAAGTAAGAGTTAAAACCTATCAAGTAGATAGGGGTATAATTCAAAGGTCGAGGGACTTAAGTATAACAATGGAAAACTATAGGGGGTTAATTGAAAGACTATAAAAGTTGAGGGACTGATTTGTAATGATGAAAAAGTTAAGGGGGTAAACTGATATTTTCCCAGGTAGGGGTTAAATTAATATTTTACATGGAATGAGACACGTGTATGAAATCATGAAAACCATCTCATTTATTTATATGTATTATGCATATTTATGCAATATGATTGCGATGACGTGGAGCCGTGGTGATGTTGTGGGGTGGTTTTGAGCATGGTGAGTGATGACTAGCCAGGTGTGGCTGTGGAGGTCCGTACTACGGCATGGTGATAGTATCCCATCGGGACAGAACGGGCCGGTGTCTGTTGAGCTCCAGACTTATTTTATATATTATTACCCAGGGAGGGGAGATACGGTCCCACCTATGTCTGAGAGCGCTGGGTGGCCCCTCCACGAGTGGGTACATGTGCCCAGGGTCGTATCTACCTATGCGAGAGCGCTAGGGGATCTTCCACGAGTGGACTTATGATATCGCCTAGGGTCGCATCCGCCTAGGTTGGATAGAGCTAGGGGATCTTGCACGAGTGGGCAGATGTGAGGTGAGGTGTTGGTTGATGTGATGATATGCCGGAGAGTTCGGGTGGAGTCCCAAGGAGGATGGTGTATTGATATGTTACAGTTGATGGCCTAATTATTTCTTGAGCATGCTTTTCCATTTGAGTATTTTATTATACTGTATTTTTCAAATGTATTATCCACTCACTAGGCCTCCCAGCTTAATGTTTTGATTTCTCCCCCCTTCCAGGTCAGTGTCCAAGAGTTGAGTCGTATCCTCCAGTGTAGGTCGATGGCCAAACGCATGTTTCTGCACATCAGCATATCGTTTGTCATGTAGACAACTCTGATACAGTGTTTTGATATTTGGCATGTAAAATAACTTTGCATATGTTTTATTTAAAGAAAACCTTACTGAGTTTTATTAAAAGTTTCTCAAAAACTCACCCTCCTTTCGAGATCCGAGTCCCACGATACGCCAGGATCCGGTGGGATAAGGACCACTCGGGAGGGGGTGTGACATTTACAAAGTAAAACTCTAGGAATGATTTATCCTTGCTTCTCGTCCTTTGTCTCTAATTAAAAATATTATTTACATCAAATAATAGAAATCTCGTTTTACATAAGAGAGGAATGAGATGAGAAGAGGATTACATAGAGGATAATTAGAAGAGGCAGGGCACGCGGGCCCTATTTCATTTAATAAATATTAAAAGCATTCATTCCCAAACTTAAAACATTCATCTAAGGTAGAGGCTTATGTACCGAACACCATGCAATTGCAAACCAAGCAAACATTGCATACATGTCAAAATAAAATTTTATTTTATTTAAAGAATTATTAGTTGTGGCTTTTAATAATTTGAACTTGATTTACAGAATTTTAATTTTATGCAACAACATTTACATTAATATTCTGATTATTTTTAATTTGCGCAACAACGCAAACAACTCAATTCTATCAGAATCAGTATCATTTGCACAGGCTACTATTTTAATGCTTTGTGTGCACAAACGCAATAGAGCTACGACCTCAAATAAAATTTTATGAGATGCTACAACATCTCAGATATCTAGCGGTACCTTTTGTGAACAAAACATATCACAATTGCTACTACAAAAAATTAATTTATGAACATACTGCAGAATTGCTTGCAATAACGTGCGCACGCTGCATGTTCGAAAAAAGAACAAAACCCATGCTACAGCCATCCAAAAATTATAAAAAAAATGTCGTAGCGATACTAACACATGAAGCAACCAGTAGGAAAAAATCCAGTCTCAAAATTCACTCTACAATGCAAATGAGAGCTAGTTATCGCAAACGTATCTGTAGGTTACCTATGGGCGGATTTGTTATACATTTAACGTACAACAAATCGAGCACTTTGGTTGAATAACCTAGTGCTAATCAAGGCCAAATGTGGGTACATGTGGCCATTAAAATTTAGGCATGTGAGCGTCAATGCACAACCTTGGTAACCATCAACCCCAAACGTTTAATAAACAAGACTAAACAACGAAGCACGACGATGCTCCACTGCCCATTGATAAAATCTTACAAGGTTTGTAAAATTTTACCGATTCTATTTGCGGTAGCATCACTCAAGGCCTGAAAAGCCAAGTCTCAAGGCACATGGCCACTTGTGGTCGCCACGCACATTAATGCATAGCAACCATGCGCCGCTGCATGTGGTGGCTGCTGTGTTGCCTGGTGTGCGCCACAACGCACACTAAGTTGTGGCCACGCACAACAGCCACGTGCGACTGAGGCACTAGCAACAGCGCACAATGACGTGGCGTTAGGGTTTTATTATTATTATTATTGTTGTTGTTATTATTATTATTATTATTTTAATAAATCACAATAAAACGATAACAAATAAACCAATAGCAGCCACAACACAAAAAAAATTCCAGATCTAAATTTTTTCAATCAAATTCCAAATTTAAGAAAATCAATCACGAAAATTGATACAATATGTAATCAATACATCAATAAATATATATTCTTAAAACCCATGGCTCTGATACCACTGTAAGGATTGTTAAAATGCATATAGGCAGCGGAAATGTAAAATCAAAACGCTTTAAAATCCTGAAACCATGATCCCGGTGAAGAACATATATTCAAAAACATAAAAACAAAGGGATTTAATTATACCTTCGTTGGCGGCTCCTTCTCTTTGGTTTTTCGCTATCGATTCGACGGAGAATCACACGAACTAAGTCCACACGAAGATAATCCATACAAACCAACGCTAGTAAGATTGAATGGGTGAGGAAATCAAGAGAAAAATAAAATTTTTCCCAAGGAAAGTGAGGGTGGCGTGAAAGAGAGAATAGAGAGTGGCTAGAGTTTTTTAATTTCACTTAATGGTATATCATTTAAAATTATAATGTCACTTGTATAGTGCACATTAAAAACCCTATCCATACAAGGAATAACTATACTTGTAGCCTAAAACCTCTATTGTAATTAGTTAATTCTTATTTTATTTTATTAAATCAATTATTATAAATTAATTTATATTAACATTAATAAAACAAATAAATATATAATTAATTCAATTTAAATATGCCAATCAAATATATTTAAATTAATACAATCTCACCAATTTAATTATAAATTAAATTTGGGCAACAACCCCTGCAAATTAAATTGCACTTGTGAGATTACCATAATACCCTTTTCATAAAAAAAAACGAAAATACCATTTCCTTAATAATTTATGTTTCTTTTACTATCTTCTATGTGTGTGACCCATAGGCCCCTTATCTTATCGACAATGTACGGTATCGCGATTAGTACCTAATTAACCGGCTTACGGAACACAAACCAAGATTGGTCTCTAGCAAGACATCATGGCCACCTGATAGATTCGGATTCAACGAAATTGCAACTTGTGAACATTATGGTTACCATGCAATCCAATCCTTTCGTCATCCTATATCTCCTCAAGGTTTGAAGTGCAAATATAGTGTCAACTTCAACTCGTTACCTTGATGTACTCATATCTGATTGTCAAAGTGACGACCAAATTAAATTGGATTTGAGCATCAACTTAATTCCACTATGGCCACAAATTTGGGTCAATTATCACTCATCGAATATCCATCTGAGTTAATATATCCCGCACCTGAGAGTGACGAATCCTATGTTGATCCACCATAGTCATAACGTGCTTCTCAATATGGCCAACAACTACAATATTAATAACCCTAAAGAGAGTTACGTTGGGCTCCTGTCAAACCACACCAATGTTCACGCATGGCGCTCCAATGAACTCAAGTCAAAGGATCACATGCATCACCATCTGTTAGAGGATTATTCCATAGACACTAGGGTTACCATCTATATGGAACTGTCTGATGGGCCAGTCTAATAAACTTGCTCGTATAGCAAGTACCCATGTGTCGCACCAGGTTATCACCAAATAACCTCAACAAGTGAGATTTGTCATTGTCTTTCGATAGGGTCGTTCAACACGATGATAACCTTATCGTATTATTTGTGCCTTTAATTCAGAATAATACTAGGGCTACGAACGCGTTTAGAATGGCCATCATATGTGATCATAGAGTCCTCACTATCAAGATTTTAAGCACTTGATACTCTCGTCATGATTCAACCACCTACAGACATATATCATTTATAAAATCGTACGTACACAAGGTATGATATAGAAAATGTCTTTTATTATAAAATTAATCATGTTTTTACAAAGAGACAAATACAATATGATTGGCTCTATGGCACCTACTCTAACAAGTGTGAAACGATATGCCGGCTTGGTAACTACACAGGACCCGTGTGCCGAGCTGAGTAACTAAGGCTCAAGTAGTGAAGACTCAAGTGACAAGTCTGAGTTCGACAATGATCCTAGGAGTGCTCGAGTTGGTATAACCTCTACGAATCGAGGGCAAGGTGACGAGCTGAGCCGTCCAGGGGGTGGTATACTCATTGATAACCTTACATCGAGTTTGGACTAGGGTGAAATGCAAAGAGTTAGGTATTTGTATAGGATTACCCTATCTTTGGATATCCGAGCACTGACCGAATTCGAGAGGGTGGATTGGAAAGTGCCTGGATGGATTAGCATGTACGAGTAAACTCTGATAGATGGGCTTAGTTTCTCTATCCCACAATTGGTTCGAGAAGTGTTGGACCATTACATCATCGCTCCTTCAGGCTTATGTCGATTGCTTGGAGAACCTTGTTATCCTTGGAATGTATATGCATATGGCTCAGAGTTGCTTTTGGAGTTAAGGATTTGTTATACTCTTATTATTTGGAGCATGACAAAGAGAAGGGGAGATATTTACTGCAACTGAGGCATGATAGGCAACATTTAGTAACAAGTTTGAGGAGTTATGACAAGAAATTGAAGGATGCATATTTCTTTGTCAGAGGGGAGTTGGTTTCACTAACTTTGATTCCAAAAGAGTTTCGCAAATCAATCCAAGAGAAGGATCACACTCACGATATCCACACAAAGATAGGAATGATCACCAAGGATTCAATTTGCTAGATCGAATAATTGGTTTAAAGTTTTTGAGAGAGGCTGAAAAATTCAGAGAAAATACTCTCTCTTTTCTTAGATAAAAACGTTGGGGCTAGGGTTTGTGTCTCATTGAATTATTTCATTTAAGTGTCTTTTTACAGTACACTTAAATAAACCTTATTCCATATTGGAATAGGAATAATCCTATTACTAAATGGAATAGCATAGACATTTTATTTTAATTAAACTTATTAATATTAATATAAATATTAATATTAATTTTTAATTAATTAATATGCAATTTTTTAAATATATTCCAATATAAAATTGGACACGACAAATTTAATTGCACAGCAAATTACCAAAATATCCTTTACGTAATTTTGCTAAATCAATTCCAATATAAAATTGGACACAGGCAACAAGCTCAGCAAAATTACCAAATTACCCTTCCATATGAAAAGATGAAATTGCCCTTTAAATCTTATAAACCTTATTATGTCTCTTTATGTGTGTAACCCATAGGCTCACTATTATATTGGCAGTGAGTAGTATCGCGATTAACACCAATTAATCGTCTCACTACACACAGACCAAGATTGGCCCCTAGTAAGACATCATGGCTACCCACTAGATAATGATTCAGCGAAACAATTGCCTGTCAATGGTATGGGTACTGTGCAATTCAATTTTTCATCAACCATTATCTCATCAAGGTTGAGGTACAGAAATAGTGTCAACCTCAGATACATATTCCCTTGATTATAAAGTATTCGATTATTGGATCAACGACCAGAATAATAAATTGGACTGAGCGACTACTCAACCCACTATGGCCATAGATTTATGTTGTCATTGCCAATACAAACGAATTACGCCGTGAGATAATTTCTCCTGTACCCGGGAGTGATGAATCCTCTATTGAACCACCATAGCCTCAATACACTTCTCGATACAAACAATCACTATCGTTCTGATAATCCTAAAAATGACTACATTAGGCTAGTGTCAAACTACACCAATTGGTGCACATGATGCTCCAATGATCTCAAGCCTAAGAATCACATGCACCATCATCCGTTAGAGAACTTATTCCATAGACATTAGGGTTACCATCTATGTCAAATCCTTTGGTGGGTCAGCCCAGTACACTTGCTCATGAAGCAAGCACCCATGTGTCGCACCAAGTTGTCACCTAACATCCTTGACAAGTGAGAACTATCATTGTCTTTTGATAAGGTCGTTCACCACGATGATAGCCCTACAATATTATTTGTGCCCTAGGTCAAAATAATACTAAGGCTATGGACGATTTTAGAATAGCCACTATAAGTGATCATAGGGTTCTCACAATCAAAATTTCAAGCGCTCGATACCCTCGTCATTGTTCCACTATTCTAAGGGCATATATCAATACATATACTTAAATACGATTTACACGATATAATGAATTGCCTTTTATTGATTAAGCAAATATAATACAAATGTTTTAATTAAAAAATTGATTGGCTCTAGGGCACCTACCCCAATATATTCAAGTCAACTTACAATTGGCGTGAGCTGAGTTAGAGTCTACTTGGAGCAGTTGGGAAGCTAACAAGGCCAACTTGTTAGCTATATTGAAGATTGTGGCTACCGAAGCCGTTTTTAAGACCCATGCAGATGTGGTGACTAAATTCAAGGCGGGTCAGAGTGCTAAGTGGAACCTTGATGAGGAGATAGAGATGTACCAACCTTCCTTGCTGACCAGTAGGATGACGATGAGCCAGATAAGCAAGCCGATGATGAGCATATCGGGTCGAATGGCGAAGGAGATCGGTCTCCCACATTTTGATTCCTTTGTGTTTAAGGTGTTGGTCGGTGATCAACAACTTCACCAACATGTCATCGATGTACACCTCCATGGAATCCCCCAATAGACCAACGAACTTCTTGTTGACAAGTTACTGGTATGTTGCCCCAACATTCTTCAGGACCAATGTCATTACCTAATAACTATTATATACCACTCTCAGTGATAAAGGTCATCTTCTCTTGGTCATTCGGATGCATAAGGATTTGACTATAGCCCGAGAAAACATCCATGAAGCTGAGTAATTCATGCCCAGTCGTAGCATCGACTAGCATATCAATGTGTAGAAGAAGGAATAAGTCTTTGGGCAAGCTTTGTTTAAGTTGGTGAAGTCGATACAGACTTAGCAACTTTTCTACCTCTTCGTTGATAACTTGGTTCCTCTCGGGGGTGAACTTTCTTCTCTTTTGCTTCATGGGATGATGGTCTGGATCAATATTCAATCCATAGACGATGGTGCGGGACTGATTCCCGACATATTGAAGTGAGACCAAGCGAAATAATCTTGGTCTTGTTTGAGGAAGTGAATGAGTTTCTCCTGGATTTCAGGTCTTAACTGAGCTTCAACTTGGGTCTTTCTGTCTAGATGATCCTAGTGTATCTGAACTTCATCCAACTCTTCCATTGCTGGTTTGTCCATCTCAAATCTTTTAGAAGAGCGCTACTGTAGTTGCCATAAAACTTTATGTTTGCCTTTAAGGGCACTTTGATAACAATTCTTGGAGGCCTTTTGGTCGCCTCTAATCTCTCCCACTCCTCATTTGGTGGGGAAGCAGATAGTTTGATGAAAGGTTGAAGGGACTACTCGCGTCTCGTGAATCCATGGCCGAGCAAGGATTGCATTGTAAGGAGAAAGACTGTCAAGAACAATAAAAGTGGTTTGTAAATTGATTCCTCCTGCATAGACCAGGAGTGATATCTCTCCAAGGGTGGACCTTTGATTGATGTTTGTCTCATCAATACCTATGATGTTGAGTGCTTCAAGGTACCGGATATTGGCCAATGACCCGCCGTCCACCAGGATCCTCTTCACAAGGATGTTTGTTATTAAGAGAGTGATGATGAGGGTGTCGTGGTACGGATTGAAAAGAGCCATGGTCTCTAGTTTCAACAAATTGAATAGTCTGATCAATCGGCCCTTGTGCTGGAGACAAGGATGAGCGAGCTTCTGGGTTAACTGCGACTTGGGCATGCCACTTAGAAGAGGAATAGTTTATCCTACTCACTTTTGAACCACTTGAGATAACATTACACAAACCTTTTGGTGTATGCTTCTTTTGTGGTGGTGTAGCCCTACAGTTCTTACTAGCGAAAGTGTATTTTCCCTTCTCGGTCAATAGGTCACAAAGATGACTCCTCTTAAGTAACTTTGCCACTTCAAGTCAAAAAGCAATGCAATCAGCGGTGTTTTGGCAGTGATTGCTATGGAACTCACACCATTTTTTAGTGCCTCGAGGGGGCCCGTGTTTCTTAACTTGGCTGGCCACCTAATGGTGTTTTTCATTCCTTTAATGACAGCTACTACCTTGATTGGCTCTATCCTAAGGTTGTAGTCGGGAATTCTACTTTGGTTGATAAGAATGGGAGCTATTTTATTAAGACGAGCCGAATGACTCTCTGATAGACGTCTGTTGTGATATTGTTGTCTGGTGTCAAGCTGTAGGGTAAGGCTCAGCAATACTGTTGTCGTTTCCTCGCTCAGCTCTTTTAGAGTGTCAATCATCATGAGGCATCTGTGCGACTAGGTTATTCTCATCCTCGTCCCACCTTATTTCAGTTTTGGCCCAAGCCAAAACGTTTTCCATATACTGTGGCAGTTGAACTTGGTTAGCTCTTTGTAGAGCTCGCTATCTGGGAGTAGTCTTTTCCTTAAAGCTTCAACAGTGGTTTCCTGATTGCAATATGGATGGAAACTTTATCTATGTTGAAGGGACTCAAATACTCCCTGAGCGACTTGCCTCGATGTTGATAGATTATATACAAATTGTCAGATAGCTTCTCAAGTCTATTGTTGATAGCAAACTGCTCATTGAAGGCGTGCATTAGCTGAGCAAAATAGTTGATGATGTTGTTGGGTAGGTTGATATACCATTGTAAGGCTAGATTCGTGAGGCTGGAGTCGAAGCTCTTACACATGCACGTTTCACGTAAGTCATGAAGGATGGCAGTGGAGAACATCCTTTGTTTGTAACTTTGTATGACTCTTGATAAATCACATGAGTAATTTCCAATGTTTTCTTTTTTTTTTTCCAATCTCATGCTGTTTTTTTCCTTAAAAATCACATCTCTATGTTGGTTCTATAACCAACGAAAATACATTTTTCACACTTTCATCAAAATTTGTACTTTTTTAAGAAGGTATGTGAGCATAACCAAATACAACTGAAAATTATAAAATGCCTTATTGAAGGCTTGATGTTGCTCCAATAATCAAATGTAGTCATATTCTTTATAGCTTTTGTTAGACATCTATTGAGAATATAAACAGTTGTACTTGCATCTTTCACTCAGAAAGATTTTAGAAAAAGTTTTCCTAGCTAGCATTCTAGCCATCCCACCATTGTTCTGTTTTTTTTTCTCTTCGCACGGTCATTTTATTATGGGTTGTGAACTATTGTTAATTTCTTCCAAATTCCCTCACTTTTTCAGCATTCTTCAAATTTATTTGAAGTATATTCTGCTCCTCTATCATGGTGAATGGCTTTTATCAATTCTCTAATTTGTTTTGCAACAAAAAGCTTTAAATTCTTCAACACCATAAATGTTTCTAATTATTATTTCAAGAAATAAACCCAAGTCATACGAGAATAATCATCTATAAATATTACATGTGTTCATTCAGAGACAGAATTTGCATTTTATCACATATGTTTGAATGGATAAGATCCAATGGCTTCCTTGCTCTCCAAGATTCATATTTTGGAAAAGAAGCTCAAATTTTTTCGAAATGCAAGCTTCACACGAACTTATTTATGTTCTACCTTAGGAAGTCATATCGCCATTTCTTTTTTCTTAAGAAACTTCAGCCAATTAAGATTTAAATGGTAGAATCGTTTGTGCCACAGCCATGCATTTTCCATTACTTGACTTTTCAAGGAAAGATGTCAATAGAAAAAAATTCTGAAGGAATTTTTTTGTTCTCTTCATTTTAACACTTGTTATGACTTAAATGTAGTTCTTTCTATCATAAATTTTACAAGCAATATTATTTCGAAATGCATATGGTAACCATTTCTAACTAGCTGGTCAATACTTGATAAATTTTAATTTTCAAATCTGGAGTAATTAAAACACTCATAATGTATTTTGGGCCCTCTTCAGCTTAAACTAAAATGTTTACCTTTCCTTGTGCTTCACGAATAAAGTTATCTCCCATTTTAACTTTTGAATTAGCTATAACAAGAATGTCTAGAAATGTATTTTTTTTTATCTCTACACCTATGATTATTACATCCATTATTAAGATACTAGATGTTTTCTCTATCATGGGAAAGTGATTATGAAGAAAAAAATAAATTAACATCATCATCACTTTTGTCTTGTAAAAAATTTACATGATCAATTCTTTTCGATCTATATTTATCTACCGTATTCCCAAGCCTCTTGCAATAAAAACATTTAAGCGTTCGAAAAAACCAACATTTTGATGTATCACGGTTTATTTTCTCTCAAATCTTACAAGAAGAATTGGAATCAGAAGTCATACCTTGTGTTCATTTAGAGATGGGATTTGCATTTGTTCTTATAAGACAAGTACAAAATTGAAATGTCACTGTCATGAAACAATATGAGGTTGCATATCACAACTGATGAAAAGATGTTGAATATGTTCAAGTAGTTTGAAAAGAAAAAAGAGATAAAGGTCACATTCTTTGTTGAAAAGCTGCCAATGGAAGTTGATTCATCAGATAATCATAGATCACCTTTTGAAAATGGCTTTGTCAACAGGGAAGATAATATTAGTGTGGATGTGGAAGTTTATCTTGAATGAAATGAGTGAGAATGACGTTGAATCCAAGGTTGAAATTAGATATCAGATTAATAATAAGGAGACAAATCCAAATCAAGATCATGAAGACCATGTTGGCAACAATGACAGTGTGAGTGATGTTGTTTCACTTATTGAAAATATGAGTACAAATTCTACTAAAGATCAAACAACTCTTTTTTAGCTAGCAAATGAAGAGATAATTGTCAGAGTTTGGAAAAAAATACAAGAGAGGTAGATCAAAGTTGCCAGAGAATGCTTGAGAAGAACAAGTGAGAGAAAGCTTTTCTGTATTTTTCAGTATATAGTTAACCTGTACAATGAGCAATTTAAAATAACTTGTAAAAGTAAAATAGGAAAACACTCCTTGTAAGTCTTCAATTGATCACATTCATTAGGGTGATAGATTTGAAGGAATATTTACACAATAATTTCCTTGATTTCAGAAGTTGTGATCAAGAGATAGTTGTAGCATTCCATATCCTATTTTGTCACTTCCCCTCAAGCTTGTGGTTTATAGATTTCAAAAACTCCAAGCTTGCTAAGTAGATATGAATGTTGTCTGCTGCATAACGGCTTTGTAAAGATATCCGCCGGTTGTTCTGAAGTACGAATGTGTAAAGTCTTTATCACCCCTTTCTTGAATTTTGCTCCTAACAAAGTGGCAATCAATTTCAATGTGTTTTGTTCTTTCATGGAACACTGGATTTGCTACTATGTCATTTGTAGCCTTGTTATCGCAATATAAAAGAACGGGTTTTCTTACTTGTACTTCTAAATCTTCTAACAACCCTAGAATCCAAATGATCTCACATGTAGTTTTTGACATGGCTCTATATTATGCTTCTATAGAGGAGGGGGAAATTGTAGATTATTTCTTTTTTTCCAAGAAATAAAAGCTCCTCCTAACTTTATGCATAAACCAATGAGTGATTTTCTTGTCATCGGACATGTGGCCCAGTCTGAAACACAATGTCTTGTGATATCTAAGCCTTTGTCCCGAGGAACGACAAGTTCTAGACCAGGACACCCTTTTAAGTATTTTAGTACCTTTATAGCTGTATCCATGTGAGATTGCTTTGGTATGTGCATGAACTAGCTAAGAATGTGAACAACATAACTGATATCTGGTCGAGTCATGGTGAGATAGATCAGTCGACCAACAAGTCTTTGATAGCTTGTAGGATCTTCTAGAGTTGGATCATCTTCTGAGGATGATGTCCCACTGTCATATTCCAAAGTAGTCAACTTGGTGTTCTGTTCTTCTGGGATGACACTTGGCTCTCATCCTGACAATCTCGAATCAGAAAGGAGCTCTAAGACATACTTCCATTGACAGATAGATATTTCTGCTGGTAATCTTACAATTTCAATTCCCAGGAAGTATTTTGGCTCTCCCAGACCCTTTATTTGAAATTTTCTGTTGAGATGCTCCTTTAAAGATTTAATGCCCATTTCATCATTTCATGTAATAAGGATGTCATCGACATAGATGATTAGGGTGAACCTTTTTTCTCTATGCCAAGTAAACAACGCATAGTCGTGTTTGGACTGACAAATCCTATGCCAGTAAGAGTTGCTGAGAATTTCTCATTCCATTATTTAGATGCTTATTTTAGCCCATATAGGGATTTCCGCAGAAGACATACTTTGTTCTCCCCCTATCTGCGAATTCCCTGAGGGAGATTCATATAAATTTCTTCACGGAGGTCTCTATGAAGGAAGGCATTGTGGACATCCATTTGATGAAGTGGCTAGTCACGAACCGAAGCAACTGTAAGGAATGCACATACAGTGACATGTTTTGCTAATGGGGAAAATGTCTCATGATAATCAAATCCTTCACGCTGAGTGAATCCCTTAGCCACTAAACGGGTTTTGTAGCTTTCAATGGAACCATATGCACGGTGCTTGATTTTGTATACCCATTTACAGCCAATGGGTTTTCTATGTGTGGGGCGAGGCACCGAATCACATGTATGATTCTGAGTTAAGGCAGCAAGTTCATCAGCCATTACTTGGCACCATTGTGAATATTGAACAGCCTCTGAGTAACATATGGGTTCACGGTTGGCAGAGATGTGACTAATACAGACTCTATGAATAGGTAAGAGACGGTCATAACTCACATAATTTGATGTAGGATATAATGTACCTGAGGAGTCAAGTATTGTAGGACATTCATAGTCTGTTGTCCAAATTGGTTGTCGAGTCTGTCTAGTGGATCACCGAATAGGTAGTTCGGAACAGGATCAAGAGATCTTAGAGGGGAATCTGGTGTGTGGACTGGAGGAGATGTCTCTGTTGGAGATGTATCAATGACTGTAGGAAGAATCTGGTGTTAGTATTCCTGAATGGAAGTAGGAAGAAATATCCATGGATTTCATTACAGGCCTTCCTAGAGTTCAGAAGAGTTATAATGCGCTTTGGATTATTGTTGACAGATTGACTAAGACAGCGCATTTCCTTCCAGTGAAAGACAGCACTACTTCTGATCAGTTGGCTCAG
>WYDK02051188.1:0-13456 GCA_009867345.2 Toxicodendron radicans | reverse complement strand
CCCTTATTGAAGAAGAAAATTTATTTTCTTTGATTTTTTTCACTCACTCAAATGATCTAGCAATTTATGTGGGTCGACCCTTATTGAAGAAGAAAATTTATTTTCTTTGATTTTTTTCACTCACTCAAATGATCTAGCAATTTATGTGGGTCGATTATCTTTGTGTAGACGTTGTACGTACGCTTCTATATTGAATCGAAAGCGAATCACACCTTGAAGAAGTTTTTCAATCCGTGAACAGTGTTTGTGAACAGTGACAGTGAACAGTGTTGGTATCAACCAAGTTAAAGGAGCCATCAACGCAGGTATAAATTCGTATCCGGGTTTATTTTTATTGTCATAATCAAAATATATATATATTCTATATCTGGATTCATGGGTTAGGATTGTTTAAAATTTTTATTTACAACGTTTTCGCTGTTATTTCTATTTAAACAAATCCTTACACAGGCTGCTACTAGCAACCATGTTCCCAATATCAACCACATCATAAAGGTTACCAACCTTTCACAACTCGTCGAGGCAAAAACAACCATCATCGGGGACAAAAACAACCTGCTACGAAACACTATTGCCCTCCACCTTAATCACCTCAAAGCCACTCAAACCAAGAATCCAAATAGGATAGCCAAGCTTACCCCAACTCAGAACAGCCCAAATCCACTCTGCCACTACACAACCTCCTAAACAACACCCAAAATTGTCGCCCAGCCAACCCACCTCCAACAATGACCACAACAAAGCAAAAGAACCACTCCCCATCCAAACAAACACCATCAGGGTCACTATTGTTAGCGTGAAAAATTTCATCCCAAATGAAAATGACAAAGTTGCCACCACACAACCAAATAAAGCCCATAGTTGCCAAAATCAACTGATTGCAGACATAGCAGGGAAAAGAAAATAGGACCTCTTCCTTAATATCATACCAACAATGAGAACCTGCAAAACAAAGGAGAAAAACCTTGGGTTGCTAGAATTTCTACAGTGATTCTGCTCAACAGTGGACTCCTAATCCAAGAGAACACCAAACAAAAAACAACTACCTATTTTAGTCCAAAGGTTACGCCAAAAAAGGAGCAAGCCTCACAACCACTACCACATCTCCTAACCCTTTTACATGACCCACTTTAAAACGAATAAAACCAACCATAAAGGAAGACATAAAACAACCCAACAGGCCTAGGGATATACCAATCCTCCAAATGTTCTACGAACTCTAATATTGTCCTTAAACTTTAGGCTCATAAGTTTAAGCCTGACAATACCAATGACCTGCTGCTCCACCCAGTGTCGATGCCGCCTCGGACCCTTGAAAAGACGGATATTCCTTTCCTTCCAAATACAATAAATCATCGTCGCAAGAAGGAGACGTCGTATAACAACCCAAACCCTTTCGCCCTTAAACTTTCTCACGCACCAAGCAATAATGTTATCCCATCCCACAATCGACACACGAACCTTGCCTTTAACTTACGCTAAATGCCAGATTTCTTTAGAGAATGGGCATTCAAAAAATAAGTGGTCATGGGAGTCTAGAGGACCATTACAAAGGGCATACTCCATTTATGCAGAGTCCATCCAAATACTCATCTTGTCTTGGGTGAGTAACTTGTGTTTAACAGTCGACCACAGAGCGAAGGCATAACGAGGGATACAACTCCCTATCTAGACAAGAGAGTGCCAAGGAACATGACTACCTATAAGGGAGAGATCATACCAAGTTTGCCTCACAAAGAATCTAGTTTTCTTACCCTCCTTGGTCTTCCAGAATTGCACATCCTCATTAGAGATTAGGGGAAAAAAAAAGGGGATTGACCAACTATATGTAGGGGTGTGCAAAAATATCCAAAACCCGAACCGTACATGGTAACCAAACAGAACCGAGTAGGTTTTTTCAGGTACCCGGTTGTTCGGTTTCAGGTTCGGGTTTGGGTTCGGGTCATGTTTGGAAGATACCCGAATTTTTGGTTCGAAAAAATTCGGGTATCGGTTCACCATAAAAAAAAACCAGGTACCCGAAACCCGATTTTATAAAAAAAGTAAATTAAAAAAATTAAATTAATACCCATTACTATTAGGCCATTAGGCCATTAGGCCATTACCCAGTACCCAGTACCCAGTGCCCAGTACCCACCCTTTTTTGGCTTTTCCTCCCAATTCCCAAATCAATTGCAAATTGAAATAAACCTAAAAAGTAAAATCTGAAATCTTCTTCTGCTCGACTGCTCCTCCTTGTCGCTCTCCACTCTCCACTCTCGAATCTCAACTTCTCCAATCGTCATCACTGATTCACTCATCCGTCCATTTTCATTGTCATGCTCCACTTCTCCAATAGTCATCCACACTTTAACTACTTTTTTATTTTTTTGGTAAATTATGTATTGTATTTGTTTGTAGTAGTTATAATGGAAAACCTTCTATGTTTGTTGTATATTATTATTAAATCAATTTGATGAATTGTGGGAAGTATATGTATTTTTTTAAATGTTAAAAATTTACTCATGCAAATTGTAAAACCAAATTCGGGTAATAAACTGGGTACCCAATTTCCGACCCAAATTTTCTGGTACCCAAAAAATCGGGTACCCTTATAATTCGGTTTAGTTATCGGGTACATAAATAAGGTTCGGGTACCTGAATTTTAGACCAAACCAGTTCGAGTACCTGGTTTTGCACACCCCTAACTATATGGGGAAATTGATCACGAATAATCTCATGCCACACCCAGTGACCATCCAACATGATGTTGCTAATTGTAGCGTTGTGGCCTAACCTCGAAGCATAAACAACTCTGGTGGGGATGATTTTTTCTAAGGGACCCAACGAGTGCCAAGCATTATACCATAAAGAGGTGGATTGACCATTTCCCAAATGAATGCCAATGTGCCTTCTCAACTTATCTCTCATGCCAAGGATCTTACACTAACACTAGCTAGCATCCTAGGGAACTTTAACACTCTTCAAACTCTTGCCCCATAACCTAAATGTGTGAATCCATTTGACCCAAAGATAATTTTTCATAGAGACAACACTCCAGAGGTGATAAGCCATCAAGGAATGATTCCAAATCTTCAACGGACGAATCCCCAACCCACTATCGACCTTAGGCATACAGATTTCCTTCCAGACAACTTTGACCATACCATCCACCATGTCATTGCCCGACCATAAGAACACTATCATCAACTTCTCCATGGCTCTAGAAATAGATCTCGAGAGGATGAACATGGACGCCTAGTAAACTTGCATGGACAATGACACAAAGACGATTAATTGGAGACGACCAACATACAAGAAATATCTATTAGTCCAGGGTTTCAATCTCTTCTCTACCTTATCAATGAGAGGTAAACAATAGGCATGAAAAAGCCTGGAAGAGATCAAAGGAGCCCCGAGATTCTGAATAGGGAGTTGACCTTCTTCAAAGCCTATGAAATTTTTAATAAGGATCTTATTCTAAGCACTCACATGGCAAGAATACATAGAACTTTTCAGCATGTTAGGGTGAAGACCCGAAGCATCTGCAAACTCAGTTATAGCATCATGAATAACCTTAGCCAAAGCAGAATCCCCATGACAGAATAAGAAAAGATCATCAGCAAAGCATAAATGGCTAATCTCCTAAATCCCACATCGATAATGAAACTTAAAGCCCGGGTTCTCTGTAATCGTAACAAACAATTATCACTAATTCTTCTACCTGGAACAAAGGTTGGTTGAGTCTTATCCACGACATCCTCAAGGCTGTCCTTCAACCGGTTGGCTAAATTTTAGAAATGCATTTATAGATCACATTACAACAAGAAATTAAGCCTGAAGTCGCTGACATTCAGGAGAACCTCCTTCTTCGGAACTAAGGCAATAATAGTTAGCCTTAACTTCTTTGAGCATGCCACCATAATTAAAAAAAAAAAAAAACAATCACAGTAGTGGAAAAATCTGACCTTACAAAGTCCCATGTCTCCTTAAAAAAATTAGCAGAATAACCATTCGAGCCTAGGCCTTGTCATCCCTAATATAGAATAAAACACTATAAACCTCCTCTAGAGTGACAAGGTGAACCATACTAGCACCATGAGCATTGAATATTTGGCTAGAAAACATGTCTTGCAAACCCTCAATACTTGTAACTAGAGGAGTTGTGCCTAAGAGATTCTAATAGAGGGATAGGAAAGCCCCGGTCATATCACTACTCTAAACTAAAATGCTCGAGTTTGACATATTTTTGTCAATTCTATGGAAATTCTGGGAAGCCTCTAGAGACCTATGGAAGAAGGCCGAGTCATGATCTCCTACACTAAGCCAATGAACCTTGGATTTCTAGTCCATATATCTTTCCTCATGCAGGAGGGCCTCGCGAAAGGCCTTAAAAAAGCCAGCCTCATACTCTCGAAGATCTCTATTAAACAACTTTATATCCAAGGCACACTGGATAGACTCAACTTCCCTCCTAAGAACCTCAATGCTCTTACTGATGTTACCTTGCTTCCTATTCAAGTCCCTAAGGAGTAGCTTCAGGGATTTTAACTTATGAACAACTTTAAACATAGGGACACCTGGAATATCAAGACCTCATGACTTCTTAAGAACATCCCGAAATTCAACTTTGTACACAAATAGTTGAGGAATTTGAACGGTCGAGGCTTGGCTAAAGAAAACTGAGGAAACGAAGTAATAGAGAGACTATGGTTACTAATACCTTGAGGCTAGAAGAAATCATTAGCACGAGGAAACATGGTAGGAAAGGAAGACTCACTCATCACCTAGTCAAGCTTCTTTAACACCTCATTATCATTGCGGGGCTTCCCATTCCAAGTAAAAATAATATCAGGTTGGCTTATGTCATTGATTTCCAACTCTTCCACACAATCCTGAAAGTCAATCATACCAGTGGAGACATTAGAGGAGCCACCCAAGCTCTCACTAAGGTTAAGAGTAACATTAAAATCCCCCATGACAATCCAAGCACGATCCCCCACCCTATTTTGTGGTGCCGTAAATTATCCCATAACTCTCATCTCCCCAGATGATCATTAGCAGCATACACAAACGAATAGTGGAACTTACCTCCCCCTCTTTTATCCTTAATCAAGCAATGAACAACTTGGTTTGACATCCCAATAACACTAACATCATAACTCGACACGTCCTACCCAATAAAAATCCTACAACCCTTGGCACCAAGAGCAACATTAGAAACCCACTCATATTTACGAAAAAACACTATAAAAAATATGCTTACTATTATGCTTCGTCCCCTGGTGAGTTTCCAAAAGGGCATAGAGAGCCAACCTCTACCCAAACCTCCTCCTGTTTGATGGGTTGATTAAGGCCTCTAATGTTCCAGCAAGCAAGACTAATCATGGATATGATTACACAATGGAGGGATTTCCCATCCCCCTCCTTAGAATAATCCTATGATGAGATTCCCTCCTTAATGAAATCCGACATCAAAGCTGTTGAGCCCTCATATGTTTTGATATGCCAAAACTATTCAAAGTGTTGATTGAATATTTAATCATGTGCTAAGGTACGACAAATGTCATAACCAAAAACAAAATGAAGGTTTTTCAGTTGGTACGACCGTGCAATCTAACTGCATGACCCTTCCAAGCTGTTTACTCTTCCCAAGTGATTGTGCAGACCGAAACGTTATCGTTCCTAGTGATCGTGCATGCTTCTGTGAAGTTGATTCATTCTATAAGTTTGACACGACTATCTCACATGATTGTTCCAGAAAAGTCAAAGTAAAAAATAATCAAATCCAAAAGACTTTGCGCTTTTATCAAAGTTCAAATTCAAAATTCGAAATTCAAAATTCGAAATTCAAAAGGAAGATATGGAACAACCATCCCTCATGATCGTGCACAAGTCAAGATCGTTCCCTAAGAGAACGTCAACGTTCCAAGAGGTTGTGCACCTCTTTGGAATTTTCAAGGAATTTGATAAGTCAATTGGCATGATCGTTCCACATGGTGGAATGACCGTGCGCGATGATGGACAATGCGCAAGTTTGGCACGACCATTCCAGGAAACCTAAGTTGAATAAAAAGTTATTATTGCACTCAAATGACCGTTCGCGATGATGGCACGCCCGTGCCATTATGTCTACAAGTTTTTCTGATGAGTATTAAATGGATCAATGACTATTTTGGGTTCAAGGGAGAGAATGACACTAAATTGAATGATTTATTGCAAATAAAACAGAGAGAAAAAGATATTCAAATTACATACAACTCAGAGGAACCCAAGAATGAAAAATCAAATCCTTACTCTCATCTTGTACTCATTTGAAAATCTTTTGAGATATCTTTGTATTCATACTTGTTTGTATAAGCTTAAGTTAAGAGGCAATCATTCTCAAGCATTCAATCTTACTTGTAAAAGACAAAATCCGAGTCTATAGGCGAAATCCGAATCTAAAGGCGAAATCCTTGTCAAAACTATTGTATTTGGCATAATTTGATTCTAGTGGAACTTCAAAGGGGTTGTCTCGAAGAAGTAGATGTAAGAGGCTTGTGGATAAAGCTCCGAACCACTATAAATCTCTACGCATTTTATCTTCTCTTAACTCGTATTTATTGCTATTGAATATCCATCATTTGCATCACTTCTCTCATCTTTATTGTTCAACATTGATCATATTTATTACCCTTTTGTGCCTTCATTTGTTGATCATTATTGTGCACATTGATTGCCCTTACTTGTTGTTCATTTATTGCATAATGATTGGGTAGTGTTAGGAAGTTTTTAATTCTGCAAATATTTCTATTAATTCCTATTCACCTCCCTCTAGAACATTTTCCATATAGGGTTTCGCAAAAGGCTGATCAGATTCCAACTCCGTTTCTCTTATGTCCAACTCACCATTTGCCTCCACCCATTTGTCATCCTCAATAAACATTCTTTGGGATTGAGTTTTATCCTCCTCTATTGGCTCCCCATCCACCTTCGGATTTGTGGCAAGACATTGGAAGACATTTCATGTCCTAATTTCTTGCTTCCATTTACTAAGGTGAATCGGGCTATCATTTGAGAGCTTATGGTTCCCCCAGACCGCAGGGTGCTTGAAGCGGTATCGCTATTAGAGAAATCCCAGAATCGATCCTTAAAGTGGTATCGCTCTTAGAGGTAGTTCTTTTGGCATCTTTCATGCTAGCAGTCACTTTCCCATTGTCTTTTCTGGAAACCAATTTAAAACCATCATTTTCCACTTTAGAGTGTTTCACCGTGGCCTCCTTGGAACTCTTGTTGGTAGTCCTTGGCAGATGAGGGCATGTTTCGTCAGAGTGCCCGTACATGCTACACCTCCCACATTCGGAAGGCCTCCATTGATAATCCATTTTGACATCCATGAGTTGCAGTTCAGTATCCTCCGTTGTTGGCATTCTAACCATTATTAATTCTGGCAATTTCCAACATGCATAAATTTCCATAAAGATTCTAATAAACCCAACACGACCCAAATTATCATGGCACGTTTCTTCCGTTATCCGATCCGTACCCATCGACTTACCCACTGTGCTCGCCATATAACTAAACTCATCGAGGTCCAAAGCTCCATCGGCACATAAAAAAAATTAACCCATAACGGAACATCACGAGGATACGCTTTATAGAGCATCATGCTTGGCTTCCATTTTTGCAACAAGATCGGTTTATTTTGAAATAGCCAAGGCCCATCCTCCAAGCAATTCACCATTTTGTCGTCATCCCCAAACTTGAAGAAGAAAAACCCTTTATCGTTCTGCATCACTTCTTTAAGACCATAACGATGCCACATCCTTATAGCAAAATGTTGGATGGCATGGAAACATAGGCTTTTTGTCTATGACAAAGCCAACCAAACAATTCCCCCACTTTCTTCTCCCTTACATGGCCATTGGGAGAGGTGGAAAGTTGGTTGCCATGTCTTCAGAATCAAAAGATAGCTCAAAATAGTCCACCTTACATTTCTCCCATTAAGAGCAATCCTTTGCAACCTACGCCCATGACTGATTTTGTCCATTTGAAACACCATTTTTTGGGCACTTGACCATACTAGTTATAGCTTCCATAGACATATTTAAGGAACGATCCTACTCGTAACTTAAAACATGACCAGACAAAGAGCCTAGACTAGCCTGCCCACCTTGAACACATAGCCCATTATCCACGACCACTCCTTGAAGTCTATTAGCCCCCAAGTCTTTTTCTTGAAAACCATTCTCTTTACAACCTCCATTTGTAGCACCATTACTACGAACATTGAGCAAACCTAGCCCAGACCCATTACTCAATAAAACATTTTCCCCCAACTTAATAAGCCTTTGATCCCCCAAACCATTTTTAGATAATTCACTCAAACCACCTGATGAACCTAGCCCAAGCCTCATACCCGACTTGCCTAAACTCCCCTGACCCAAATGAGAACTTTGTAGCCTGGTAAGGTTTGGCTTTTCCCCCTTCAATCTTACACTCTCCGCAAGTGACGAAACCGCCTCGATAGACTCCCCTCTTGCTCTCACCAGAGGACTACGAGAGCGATCCCGACCATTTTCTTCATTTGAAAAAGCAAGGAACAAACTCAGAAGTCAGTGAGCCCACAATGATCCTAGATTTTCTCCTAATCACATTGAGGGCGGAACCAACCCTTGGAGGCCCATTCTCATCAATCATCCCATGATCAGACCATATTTCCACTAGTTTATTTGCTTGATTTTCCCTTTCTCCCTTCGAAAGGTCACCTTCAATGGCACAACCCCCTTCACCATTTGCCTCCCATCAAGGTGTCCATATTATCCCCCAAGCAATGTTCGATTAGGCGATGAGCCACCTGATTTTCTCACTTGGCGTAGGAGTTGAACTTTGGCCCCAAAACTATCCCCAATTTCCTTGCCATGCTTCAACAGCTTGGCAAGGCCTTAAGAGTCAGCCCCGTCTCAAAAGAAAACCTTGACCCAGATAACCCTGAGAGCCACCGGCAGTGGCGGTGACAGAAGCAGCGATGAATTAAAGAAGATTCTCTCTCTATCTCTAGATTCTTTTTGGCTTTATTTTCTCTATTTTACTCATTATTAAAACTTTCAAATTGTAATAATTTTTTTTTTGGGTGTGTTTGTTATGAGTGTTACTATATGCCCCCATTAATTATCTTTTTAGCCCCCCACCACAAATCAACCTCCACTAAGCAAAACAACGCACCCATCACAACACCCAACCATCATCATCATCATCATCATCATCATCCACCACAGCACCACAAAGCAACCTCCACAAAGCATATTGATGAACATACCGTGAAACTTCCTAGATATTAGTCTTTAAGAGAAGCTAATATTTTTTATTATTTTAACTTTCACCAAACACTATAAAAAAAGACTTTCATTTTTGTATTGATTTGTACTAATCTGCCACAACTTACAATTAATAAAGGTGAGGCCAAAATCGATTCTTGTGAAATTGCATAGAAAAAACTTGAGCCCATCACAGAACAGGTTTTGTTGGAAACTCAAAACACGTTATCCAATTGAACCAGCAACCATAAATTCAAACCAGGTTTATGAAACAACCTCAATCTCCAAACCATCATCATAGATTCACACAGAAAGAACAAATTTATGAAACAAAGTTAAAAATAAAATGTTCAAGCACACTAGCATAGACACAACAAGTGTTTTAATGAACAAATACCTTATTGTGAAGCTGAAATTGACAAATGATGAGTAAAGAGCTCTAGTGGAGTGACTGAAATCAGCACAACACAGATACAATAACGAACAAATACCTGATCACTGATGACAAATAACTCAATCAACACTTGTATAATCAAAGATTAACAAAAAATCGAACAAAGATGAGACTAAGTTATTAACGAAATAAAAGTTAACCTCTTACCTATTGTTGATAATTGTTTGACAGAGAGAAAGCCAAAGCCAGAGAGGAAATGAGATATGAGATGAGATGTAAGGAAATGAGAGTTAAAGCCAGAGATGAAATGAGATCTGAGATGAGATGTGATGAAATAAGAGAGGAAATGAGTTTTTGATTTAGGGTTAGATCGTAAATGAAGTTTTAGTGTAAATGAAGAGTTTGGGCAAATGAAACTTTTAGGGGTTTTTAATATATACGCGAGCCTATTTAGGCTCGCTAACATATTCGAGCTCAAAAGCTCGTGAAATATAGTGAGCCTGATTAGGCTTACGAGCCTATGAGCCAAGTATCAGCATGTTTGATACTCGGCTCGAAACTCTGAAAAACAGTTCGAGTTCAAGCTGCTCACCTCTAGCACTAACACAACATCCCTTAAGACCGCATTCTTCTATCCAATTCCATAGACTCCATTGATCCTCCTATTCAATCCCTTCGCCATTCAACCCGTTCTAAGCAACCCCCAACATGGAATAAAGACTGCATCATGTCTGCTCAAGTTAACCATTCAACATCGACACCAAGATCTGCAAAAGGTACTCGTTATCCTCTTTCTCATTTTCTTTCATATTCACGTCTCTCGTCTGCCCATTGTTCTTTTCTAGCTAACATCACAGGTCACAAAAAGCCCAACTCCTATGCTCAAGCTATCCTTGATCCTCATTGGCAAGAGAAGCTATGAAAATTAAATTAGAGGCATTAGAACACAGTAACACCTAGAGTATGGTGCCTCTTCCTTTTGGTCATAAACCCATCGACTACAAATGGGTTTACAAGATCAAGTATCGTTTAGATGATGCTATTGAACATTACAAAGCTCATATTGTTGCTAAATGCTATACTCAAGTTGAAGGTATTGACTATCATGAGACATTCTCTCCTACAGCCAAGCTCACTACTCTTGGTTGCCTCCTTACCGTTGTCGCTAATCGCATTTGGTTCATTCATCAACTTGATGTTCAAAATGCCATTCTCCATTAGGACTTACATGAAATTGTGTATATGGAAACTTCACCTGGTCTTTGCTGATAGAGGGAGAACATTATATGTCAGCTCAACTAATCTCTTTATGGTCTCAAACAAGCATTAAGAAGCTGGTTTTCTACCTTTTCAGACACTATTCGGAAAGATGGCTATCTACAATCAAAGACCAATTATTCACTTTTCACCAAAGCTCAAGGTACTTATCTTACTAGGGTCCTCATTCATGTTGATGATATACTTCTCACATGCAATGATCTTCAAGAAATGGAACCTCTCAACGGGTTCCTCCTCAAACACTTTCACATGAAAGATCTTGGCAATTTGAAATATTTTCTAGGCATTGAATTTTCTTGGTCAAAGAATTTTCATGTCTCAAAGGAAATATGCACAAGATGTGTTAGAAGATTTAGGACTTCTTGGTGCACGCCCAAACAATTTTCCAATGGAACAAAATTTGAAGCTTACTTTTGCGAAATTAGTGTTGAATGATCCGACCAAGTACAGAAGATTAGTAGGCAGATTGATCAATCTTACTGTCACGAGACCTGACATAGTATACTCTGTTCGAACATTGAGTCAATTTATGCATGAGTTTAGAAAGCCACAGAGGGATGTAGCTTTACGAGTTCTTAGATATGTCAAGAGTACGTCTGGTCAAGGTTTGTTATTTCCTTCCACAAACAACCTTGCTCTTAAAGTTTATTATGATTCAGATTGGGTAGCTTGAAACATCACAGAAGATCATTTACGGGGTATTACAATTTTCCTTAGAGATTCTCCTATTTCATGGAAATCCAAGAAGCAAACGAATGTCTTAAGAATGTCTGTAGAAGTAAAATATTGAGCCATGGAAAACACTTGTTTGGAGTTGACATGGTTGCATTACATTTTACAAGATTTGAGGGTTACACAATCAACTTCTACACCTTTATTTTGTGACAATCAGGCAGCCTTACATATTGCAGCAAACCTTGTGTTTCACGAGTGCACAAAACACATTGAGATAGATTGTCACATTGTCCGAGAGAAATTGCAAGCCAGATTGATTCGTCTTTTGTACATGCCTACGCGCTTACAGTTGGCGAACATATTCACAAAAGCTTTGGGAAATGACTAGATTGTCACATTACGTAACAAGTTGGGGCTTCACGATATTCATTCTCCAACTTGAGGGGGAGTATTCGGATTATTATTTAGTTTCCATTCTTTGTATTTTTTTTTTTCATTTTCAGTTTAGGGAATATTTCTTTGAAATAGGATCACGTCATATTTGATATATAATTATCATATATGGCATAGGATATTATGCTTATTTTTTTTTTCCTTATGTACATGATTCTATGTATATTTCGTTACCTAGTATATAGGATTACTATTATTATTGCGAATATTACATTACCTTACAGAGCTAGAATTAGACATATATATTGTACCACTTTTTCATTATTCAATACACAACACAATTATACAATTTAATAAATTTTGACAAATTGAAGCATTACTTTTAGCCATAATTAATTGTTTTCATACGATTTGTTGTGCATCAAATCCTAGAGTACGAATTTGCACCACGTGTCATGCAAATTAGGTTGACTTTATTTATAAGTATGCTATTGTTGTGCAAAGAGTCCAGAACCGATAATTCCCACTTTGGCAAGGAGATATTCATGTGATATAGACTCTACAATCAAAGCTGAATATCAAGTTGTTTCCTGTTTTATTGATTTTGTAATTATCTCCAATTCAAACTTGTAATTGGTGATATATAAACCCAATCCTAATGTATTCCTAGGGATGGAAAAATTGATACTGAGCAAAGAGAGAACTCGAGAGAGATACCTCTTAGGGATGACTTTTTGTAACTCAAGTCACTAATCACATACACTCAATAACATAACAGTGGACGTGGGTACTTAAAGCATTAGAACCACTTTAAAAATCCTTGTTGTTTTCCTTCTTGTTGGTGATATTGCTTTATTTTTTATTTCAAATTATTCATCCTAGTGATTCAGCATCAGATCTGCAAGTTTCATACAAACTTTTGCGTAGATTCACCGCAAATCTTATGTAAGTATCGTTGGTGCAAATAACTGCATCAACAAGATTAAAGCTGAAAAAAGCTGAAAATTTGATTGGAAGAGTTGGAAATTTGGTTTAGAAAGTATCAGTATTTTGGAGTTTGATTTAAGTTTGGATTTTTAGTTAATCTATTAGTTTATAGAGTTTTTTTTTTTTTTTTTTGGTACAATATTTGATTATATTAGATTATTATGTGTTGCTATAGTATAAACATGACAAAAAAATAGAGAATTGTGTATATCTTGTTCAGAAAAGACGAACTAGAAATTCGTGTTAAACCACCCAATTCTTGTGGGCGGACTTTAGGTTAGCATAAGCGAACTTGGGGTCTTAGTTAGTAAATACGCGTGTTATACGCCGTTTGCCATATATTATGAGCCCGGCCGTATAATACGCATACCCGCATTTTTGTCGTATTTTTGGGAAAATTTTGTAATTTTTTTGAATAAGTTGAGACTTGAACTTGGTTCTCCAGATTCAT
>WYDK02051169.1:0-13789 GCA_009867345.2 Toxicodendron radicans | reverse complement strand
TTGCCACTCAAGCATTTACACAAATACCCTTAGTGTAAACATAATTTTCACCTTATGAGCTTTCATTTGAATCCCCAATTTTTCTTCTAATTCCTTGTGAAAAGACCATTTTAACCTTGTTGAAGTTTTAGTCTATTTTCACACAATTTCTTTTATAGGCTTTTCATATGAGTTACTCTAAGCATATGGGAATGTAAAATGCATAGTTTTACGTACCTTGACTCGGGTATTACACGCCGAAAATTGTGTGTGGCTTTCACACCCATGCCACAATGGTTCTTCAGCTCTGTGAAACATCTCATACAATCTCTCAGTTGATGGCTCTGGTGTCTCTTCGTCATTCGCACCGTAGTTTGGGTCAAAGCCAGAACCAATCGCATCAATGACCATGTCACGATATGGATTAGAGGGTCCTTCGTCCATTGGGACATCAGTGTTTGCCTGTGACTCACTATAGCCAATACTAACCAACGGTTCCCCATGAAAAACTCATTGATAGTAGTCCTTCACAAACTCATTCCTCATGAGATGCAACTTAACATCATAAACATCAGTAAATCTTCTATTCTTACACTTACAACAAGGGCACCTTATTTTGTCACCATCCATCAAATTCGGGTGCCTGATGAACGCTTGGAAGTGCACTCATACTTAGTGATTTTAAGGGTGTTTTGTGTGGGAATTAGGTTTAATTGTTTAATTTTACTTAATTCTCGATATCTCTTTTGTTTCTAGAATCACGGGTATGTTTTGTGAATTTTTAGGTATTTAGGTGCTGAATAAATGAGGATTTCGAGCATGTACGTTGAAGAGTAAAGAATCAGAATCGTGTAGGAGCAAACGGTGCCAGAATCGGAGCTCAAACGAAGAAGTTATGAGTTTTTGAAGTTTGTTTACCAGAGTAACTATTCATGTGCTGTGTTGAAATGGGCAGAGCTGAACGTGCTTCACTAAACGTATCTTGCACTACAAAACTCAAATTTACCTTATTTTTGTTTCTTTGTAAATATAAGAGACAAATCTATAACTTTTATGTTTTGGTGGTGATCCAGTTCAACCTGGAAGATGGTAAAAAAGTTACACAAACGTTACATCAGTGAGTTCGTGTAGAAGTGAAAAAAATATACATAAATTCATTCCAAAAACGCCCTTAACAACCCTAGCACTATAAATAAACTATTTTTCTTAGGTTTAAGCATTTTGGAAAATGTTTTAGAATTGGGGGGCTCTAGAAAGAGGAGAGGAGGTTCTCCTCCTCTCTCTCTTCTTTGTTTTCATGTTCTTCATGATTCAAGGTCTAATATGTCCTTTCATTTATGTATTTTGTTATTTTAGTGTAATATTTTCTTTATCTTTGTGTAGTTAGTTGATTTTTCTAGGGATTTAATGTAATCTAATTGAATGCTTGAGTTTGACATATTCTATTTGTTTAATCTATTCAATCATGTTCTTGATTCATTAATTGCTCTTAATTCAATCTTTAGATGATGCTAGGGCTTGATCAACCTTGATGTTAGTTAATTGATTGTATGAGATAAGTTTGAGTATTGAATGATTGAATTGTGTTAGAGTATACGCCCTACCAAATACAACTTGGTTTATGTCTTGTTCTTAATGGGTTTTTGTTCACTAGGTTAGACTATAGGCCCTAGCTAGGTTAGTGGCAAAACACTAGGTTAATCCCGAAAGCCCTACGGTAATACCTTAAAATCGAGAGACGCCATGCCCAACAGTTAGCTCTATGAATGGATGATTTGTGTTTGAGCATACGTCCTGTCGAATGCAAATTGGTTCTTTGTTTAATACTCTAGTTCTTAATGGGTGTAGAAACTTGGTTAATTCCAAACGTCTTATGGTAATATCCAAGACCTAATGATATACAGTAATACCCTGAAAAGACAAGAGTGAGAACCCTAGAAAAGAGTAGAGATAACGGTAGTTTGATGATGAACATGTAGCCGGATAATTGTGATGAAGTTAGAGACCTAGGTTTTCTTTTAAGTAGTTAGATTTTCAAATTCATTAAATGCTAATTTTGCATTCTATTAATTTTATGTTCATTCTTTTCACAAGGCATAGTTATTAGGATTACTAGAGCATTTACAGTCCATGTGGAATCGACCCTTGCAATTTGCACACTATACTGCAATAACCACTCAGCACTTACGAGGATTTTAATTTGAATCATTAGTGCCCGCATGCAAACTCCACAAACCCTTCGATACCATTCAAAAATTCATGATGCATAGAACTACGTCCTTCTGTAAGCCTATTATACATCCATTCCCGACTCGGTCTCATTGAATCTGTGTTGAAAACAATTAAAGGATTATGGGTTTAGCAATTTCATTACCAACTACCTATACCCTAAACAAACTAAGCCTCCAATCGGTTTGATTTCATGATGCTGTTATGCATGAAAAAGTATTTGTTCCGAACAAATTTTCAAAACCCCTCTTTAACAGTACTATCATGAATATAACCCAAAATTATGAAGGGTAGTGAAGAAGTATGGGTTCTATGGATTTCACAGATGCCATGGTTCTTCACCACCCCACATAATTTATGGAGGGTTTAAGTTCATTCCTACCCTAAAATATATACATGTGTGTGTGTGCGTGTTGTGTGTGTGATGCATACACACACATACACACATCACACGCACACACACACAAACACACACACACACACACATATATATGTATATATACAACACGTTAAGTTAACACTAACTTCAAAATTAACTGTTCTAAAGCTGGACAAAAATGCAGGGAGAAGTAAGTGTTTTCGAACGGGTAAAAACCTTAACTTTAATTCACTGATCTGAGCCGTTTCTCTTACATCAGTATGTGGCAAGAGATGATTGATTGATTAAAATGTGTTTATTATCCAATTAGGGAGGTATGTGCCATACAAAGCACAACTTTTTTCTGAATGATAGATAAATTTTGAAATTGTATAATACAGTGGGGAGAGAGCATTGAAATTATTATAGAGAAGTTAAATTCTAAAGGATGCGGAGTTCCTGAAAACTATGAAACTTTCATTCGTGTTGCTATCCGTCATCTTAGACGAGTCCTTCTGGATTCTCACTGGGTAAGTTCTAAATCCTATGAACTCAAAAGAAGGTAACTAACTCAGTCAACTTCTTTTGAATTATTTGAATTTTAAAACTTACCCAGCAAGCATCCGGAAGAACTCGACCAAGACGACCGATAGCAACATGACTGAAAGTTTCATAGTTTTTAGGAACTTCGCATCCTTTAGAATTTAACTACTCTATAATCATTTCAATGCTCTCTCCCCGCTGTATTATACAAATTCAGAATTCATCTATCATTCAGAAAAAAGTTGTGCTCTGTATGGCACATACCTCCCTAACAGGATAATAAACATATTTTAATCAATCAATCATCTCTTGCCACATATTGATGTAAGAGAAACGGTGTAAGAAGAGATTATTAAAGTTATGGTTTTTACCCTTTCGGAAACACTTACTTCTCCCTACATTTTGGTCCAACTTTAGAACTATAATTTTGAAATTGGTGTTATATATATATATATATATATGTGTGTGTGTGTGTGTGTGTGTGTGTGTGTGTGTGTGTGTGTGTGTGTGTGTGTATACATCACCCATACATCACACACATTCATAATTTAGTTAGGGTTAAAGTGCAACTCTACCTATCATCTACTGTTATATATATCTAATTAAACTCACAGGCCATTAATATGTCTTGGCTTTATACCTATCATCTACTGTTAATGATATATTTATTTATATTTATACTTTAGACTTGATCATGTTGAAGAATTATTAGTATAATCTTGTGTGTAAAGTCTTAAATTACATCCAACAATAGTGGGAAAACGTGATGATACAATAAGTAGTTCAATTCTATTAGGAAACTATCACCAAAAGCAACCAATATACACAACCAGAAACCCTTTTCTCATTTCCTAACACTTCAACTATCACAAACAAACCAACCCTCCAAGCGGTTGAATTTCTAGCTCAACATAATATAAAAATTTATCAACACTTCAATAGTCACAAACAAGCCAACCCTCTTAACAGTTGAATTTCCATCTCAACACAACACAATATTTCAATTATGCAACCATAAATATTCAAAATTAAATTAAGTATTACAAATTCGAACCTACCTTATCAGCAACACTAATGCGACTTCAAATATACTCTAAGGAAATGAGGTACACTCCAACAAAGTACAAAATCTACATTAACAACAACTGGCAATACCCATTAAGTCAAACAAAAATGACAATACAATAAAAAGTTCAGGTCTCCATATGTGTGTGTGTGTGTGTGTGTGTGTGTATGTTTATGTGTGTGTGTGTGTGTGTGTGTGTGTGTGTGTGTGTGTATTCATGTGTGTGCGTGTGTGTATATATATGTGTGTGTGTGTATGTGTGTGTGTGTGTATTATACATATGTGTATACATGTGTGTGTTAATTATGTTAAGAATAATATATACTTATGCTAAAAAAAAGACCAAAACTATATAAATATCTAACAAAGGTAAACACCAAGGCAGTCACACACATGAAGGGAACACAAAAGGAGGCAAGCCCCCCAACAAGATAGAAAACAAACAAAACAAAGGCCACCACAAACAAAGAACACAAAGGGAGCAGCAACATCCAGGCCCCACCATTCAAGCAACCATCCACCACACGCCAGGAATAAAACTAATATGCATAACCTATTATCGTTATTTGAAGCTGTTTTTTAGTTATTTTAGAAAACACTTTCTTTCCGGTATAACACACGTAAAGTTGCAATGTTATAATAAAATACATTTTTGTAAATATTATAACACCTAGTTGCAATGTTCTAAGCAACAATCCTATCAAATTTCTTACTAGGAAAAGGTTTGCTCCAATAATTTAAAGATATTATATACTAAATCTCTAAAACGTTTATTTATTTTTTGAAAATTCATGGAAGTTGTATATTGGACTAGTAATAATACCAGATAGGTACTTTAAAAATAACTTTATATATTTTCTGTCTACATTAAATCCATTCAATCTTTTGGAGTTCAGACATGACAGCCTCAAAAGTGTCAACTACTTCATTTTCATATACCAAATTTTCAATTGTCTATCTCTTGAACAAACATTCTACAAATGGCATCCATTAATTTATCATGTGCTTTATTTTAAAATGCGAACAAGTATAGACAGATTCAGAAAAAACCTAAGAAAACTCATATCAAATTATAGGAAAGTAATATACAAGGATGACTTCAAACCCATACAAAAAGTCCAAACTTGTCGTCTAACTCATATAAAAAAAAAAATAACATCTAGCCAAACACAACACTCCAATACTTTTGAAATCATCTAACAAAACTTTGAAAATAAACTCAACTCCTACTCTTTCCTTTTCACCGCTACTTTCCACACTTAAACACCTCAATTATGTTGATTTTGATTAAGTAGCTAGTGATCCTAATCCACCTTCAAATTAAGCTTTGACAATGGACACTGATGTGGAGAAGGTTTATGTTGCTCTTGGCAACGATTTGCAGGATGGATTCAAGAATTTGTATTGGACGATTAGAAAGTTTAACTCTCAGCCATTCTCCATTGTCATATATATATATATATATATATATATATATATTCTGGTTTTGATTTGTTGGATCATTGTTTTTAGTTGGCTGTAAGCTTCCTGCAACTTCTTTGAGTAATGAGGTGCTTGAAGATCGTCGAAAGTATGAAGAAAGGAGGATTAAAGAGTTACTTTCCAAGTATAAAGCTTTCTGTGGCAAGGTTTTTGATTAATTAGTTTTATTTTCTCTAACGGTAAACTAATTTAGTTGATAATTTTTCATAAAAACAAGATGTCCATGAAAATATTTACAGAAACTCACAATCATGAAGAGATTGACACAAAAACAAGACAATCAAAAGTAAGAAACAAGATGATACCCACCCTGGAAACAACCCCAAGAACACAAGCCACACAAACCAATCCCCTGTCAAAGATAGGAGAGCCTTTTAAACCCACAAAACAAAACAAATAACAAAACCCAAAACAAAGTAATTAGGCCTTATCATTATTACAGTCCAGCACACCACCAAATAACAAAACCCAAAACAAATTAATTGAGCCTTATCATTATTACAATCCAGCACACCACCAAATAACGAAACCCAACTACTCAACCAATTAACTTGGGCCTTATTGTTAATAGGCTAGCCCACCAGCACATTCAAGGCTTAAAATCCAACAATATAATCTGCGCCTTATGCCCACCAAATTTTAATAAAACCCAATAACCTACTATTAACTAGGCCTTACAAGTAATAATAAGCCGGTCCACCACAACAATTAAAACTCAAACCAATTTAATATTATCTTTTCTCAAAATAAAAGCCAATCCAATATACCCATCATCCATAACTTCTTGTATTTGGGCCGGACCCATCTCATTTTATAAGGCCCAATAACATACTAATAATATATGGGCTTTAAACCTGCACCAACCTAGCCAATATCCCAAAAGTATTCCATTTAATAAAAAATGCCAAGCCCAACACCATTTTTCCTACTCCACTCTATATCACTTCCAGCACACAAAATACCCACCAACCAACCTCAATTTGTTCCAGCCAAAGAAAACATTCACAAGGTCGGCATTCAACAAAGCATTATGCCCCAAACCATTTCCCTTCTTAGAGCCAGATTTAAGACAACAAGATCATCCTTTAATTCAACCGAGACATGCAAGATGAAATATAAAATCTATCACAATTTATCAAAAAATCAACATTTGCTTTTGTTTTTATTTGTGCAGGTTTAGCAAATTTGACAATCTTGAAAAGCTTGTCAAATTTAGGTATGTAACATATTAAAATTTGCAAAAGTTTTTGTTTTATGCTATAAATATCACACTTGAAAAAAGTATAATCAGAAGTCCTCTTGCATAAAATTAAAAATTAACTATCAATTATGAAAATTAAATATATGGCATTACAATCACATAACAACCATATCAATTAATTCATTTAAAAGATTTTATATAGGTAGTTTAGTAGTATGTTACTACTATACAAAGATTGAAATATTATCATTCGCATGATTACTTCACTGTCCTAATAATAAAAGAGAGTAGGACATATAGTAAGATTTTAATTTTCTATTTTGTCATCCCGCTCTTTTAATGCAGGTTTACAAAATTTGAAAAACTTGGAAGAATTGCATATGAGAGAGAATGGAATGAGTGGTTCTCTTACTTCACTAGGTAACATTAAGGATAATCGATATTTGTCAAAGTTTTAGAATATTAAGTTGGAATTATTTGGCATCTACTATTTTAATAATTTTATCCCCATAATTTAAATATGTTTTTATAATAACTTGACATGATTATCTAACTTTTTTCTATAATTTCCTATCTAATTTTTAAATTCTATTTCTCTTTTTTTAATGGTGCAAGTTTAGTAAATTTGACAAGTTTGAAAAGATTGGATTTAAACGTCACACCAATAACACTAATAGCACCCATCATGCAATATGTCCAGTCAAACTCCAAAGCCCAAGTATTATATTCATCAACCAACCACCCCTGAAATCAAAACATCTTCTTCTACTTACCCATCAATTAACCAAACCAAATACACTCCTTAAAGTCTAACACCACCGCAATCTTTGAACATCCAACATAACCACTTCCTCAAAAACACTCCAGCCCAACCCAACATTCAATATTATTAATAATTAATAGCCTCAACCAAGAACACATGATTAAAAACAAAAGCAAAAACAAAAACAAGACAGTCAAAAGCAAGAAACAAGACGATACCCACCTTGGAAACAACCCCAAGAACACAGACCACACAAACCAATCCCCATGTCAAAGATATGTGAGAGCTTTTTAAACCCCCAAAAAAAAAAAAACACTCCCAAGCAACCAAAACATTGCACGCCTAAAATCCGCTCCAAAACCCTCCCACTGGAAACCAGGGCAATCAATCTGTCAGCCCAGAACACATCAAACACTCCCAATAATTCACAAGCAAACCAGCCCCACCAAATGGCTTGATTTAACCAACTCAACTCAACTCAACAGTATAAACTTCCAAAATAAAAACAAACTAAACCCTAACAAGAAATGTATTCTCCGATGTAAAATCTTAACAGTTAAGATATAAGACCTAACGAGTACCAATTTGCAAGATCAATAAGATGGCCATACTAATTATTTTTTCGATGTTGAATCTGAAACCCTGAAGTAGACGTCTGACAGCTTCAAATGAAGCTCGAACTATGACAATGCAACTCCAGTAGAGATGCACCAACCTGAAACTTGAGGAATGAATGAAGCTCGAACAAAATATGATGAAATTTGGATTGGAAGCTGAAGGTAAACGAAGAACGAAATGAAATCGGGAGAAAAAATTAGGGCTTTTGTGAAAGATTTAGGGATTCTGCGATTTGGGGCTGATTTCGCCTCTTATATAACTTTTGTTTAGCTGTGGATTAACAACGGACACGTCCATCGTTAATACTAATTAAAAACACGAAAAAGATATTGTTTTAAAATCCGTCGCTAAGTCGTTCCTAACTTAATACAAGTAATTAATAATTTAGGCAAAAACGACGTTGTTGACGCTTCCGTCTCTAGTCCGTTGGTAACATTGAGATAATATTTATATTTTTTGTTGATTTAACGACGAATTTTAGGAAACGAAAATTATCCATTTTAAAACCGTTGTAAATTATTTAGCGTGTAATGCGCGTTAAATATTAATGACAGATTAACGATAACTTTCTTATCCGTCGTTGTTTCCATCGCTAACCTATCACTGATTTGTTATTATTAATATTATCCTTTATCTGTCGACGTTCCGTCGGTAAAGACCGACGGACAGTAATCCGTCGATAAATTTCGTCGGCATATTTTTGTTTTCTTGTAGTGTGAGAACCCTGTGAGCACATATGGTGGCCATTCTAGAAATGTCCATAATCTTAGTATTTTCTGACCGAGGGCACAGATAAAACGGTAAGACTATCATCATGTTGAACGACCTTGTTGAAAGGCAGTGACATATCTCACTTGTCAAGGTTGTTTGGTGATAATCTAGGGCGACACATGGGTGCTTGCTTCATGAGCAAGTTCACTTAACTGACCCATCAGAGGATTTCACATAGATGGTTACCCAGTGTCTGTGGAATATATCTTCTAACGGATGGTGGTGCATGTGATCCTTAGACTTGACATCATTGGAGTGCCTTGTACACCAATTGGTGTAGTTTGACACTATCCCAACATAGTCTTATTTAGGACTATCAGAACGGTAGTGATTGGCTTCATCGAGAAGTGTATTGAGGCTATGGTGGAACGACATAGGATTCATCACTCCCGGGTATAGGAGAAGTTATCTCACAGTGTAGATCGATTGTATTGGCAACGGCAGTGAATCTATGGCCACAGTGGGATTGAGTTAGTGCTCAATCCAATTTATTATTCTGGTTGTTGATCTAATAATCGAATACTTGATCCAATAATATAATACTTTATAGTTAAGGGATATGTATCTGAGGTTGACACTATTTTTGTACCTCAGCCTTGATGAGATAACAGATGATGAAGGAATTGAATTGCACAGTAATCGTATCGTTGACATGTAGTTGTTTCGCTGAATCACTATCTATTGGGTGGCCATGATGCCTTGCTAAAGGCCTTGCTAAAGGTCAATCTTGGTATGTGTGTAGTGAGATGATTAATTGGTTTTAATCACGATACTGCTCACTGCCAATATGATAGTGAGACTATGGGTCACACATATAAAGAGACAGTTTAAGGTTTATGAGATTTAAGGGGCGATTTCATATTTTCAGATGGAAGGGCAATTTGGTAATTTTGTTGTACAATTAAATTTGCTGAGGTTGTTGCCTATGTCCAATTTTATATTGGAATTAATTTAGCAAAATTATGTATAAGATATTTTGGTAATTTGTTGTGCAATTAATTTTGATGTGTCAAATTTTATATTGGAATTTAATTTAACAAATTATACATATTAATTATTACAAATTAATATTAATATTTATATTAATAATAAATATAATTAATATTAAAATACCTATGCTATTCCATTTAGGAATATGATTAATACTATTCCATAATGGAATAGGGTTTCTTAAGTGCACTATAAAAAGGCACTTAAGAAAAAAAAATAATCATACCCTAGCCCCCACACGTTTTCATCAAGAGTGAGAGAGTGAATTTTTCTCCGAAAAAATTCCAGCCCCTTACTCATACCTTGAAACCATCATTCAATCTAGCAAATTGAATAATCGGTGATCAATCTTGTCTTTGTGTGGATAACATTCGTGCAATCCTTCTCCTGGATTGGTTTGCAAAATTTTCATAATTAAAAGGTTGGTTGAGCCGTCTAAGTTGGTAAGTTTCATTTAATCCTTGAATGACTTTAATTGATTCTGAATATTAACAAGTAAATTATATAATCTGATATCTGGATTCTTGATGGAATTGAAAATTTTATTTTATTTTATTTTATTTTACTATGTATTTCCGCTGCCATGTTTGATTCAATTCCTAACACTAAGATCATCATCCCGGTAAAAAACAAAACCCATATCTATAGTACCTAAAATATATCATAGAATCCATTTCACAGCTTTCCAATGTCCTTTGCCAAGATCATGCATATAATTGTTCACCATACTAATTGCTTGTGAAATATCAAGCCTTGTACAAACCATCGCATACATCCAATTACCCACTGAAGTATGGAACTGTCAACATGTATTCCCATTAAATATCAATGCTCAGAGATAAAGATGCACTCAGTTTGAGATGAGGAGAAAATGGTGTACTTAAAGGCTTTGACTGCTCATTGATGCCAAAATGTTGTAAGATCTTTTTCAAATATTGCTTCTTAGTCAAGCTAACCTTGCCTCTCACTTTATCTCTACAAATCTCCATGCCGAAGATATTCTTAGCATCATCCAAATCCTTCATCTCAAACTCTTGATTCAACCGAGACTTCAATACTTCAATCTCTGACTTGCTTTTAGAAGCTATCAATATATTGTCAACATACAAGAGTAAATAAATGAAAGAACCATCTTCTAGCTTGCAAACGTGTAACAGATAGCGTGGTGGGCCCACTACTTCCGGACGGCTTGCCCGACAGGTATTGTCCCCCCCTCCTTAAGGGATTTCTTCACCTCCCACACCACTCAAACCCAAGACTAAGAGGTTATAGTCAATTGGGGAGCATGGTGTGTACCATTGGGCTAGATAAATTGTAATACTCAAGCCAAGGTACGTAAAAATATGTGTTTTATATCCCCATACCCTTAGAATTATTCCTTTGAAATTTTCTTAAAAGGAATTGTTTGAATTTTGAATAAAACTTCATTACGGGTAAAATGGTCTTTTCACAAGGAATTAGAAGAAAAAGTGGGGATTAAAATGAAAGCATTTAAGTTGAAGATTATGAATATAATAAGGGTATTCATGTAATTACACTAGTGAAAAAATGGTAAATTTCACCAAAGGACAAGGGCAAAATGGGAAATGGTGAATTAAAATATCTTTTCATATAACATATTTTTTTGAATGAAACTTATCCATTTCTTCTCTTCATTGCCGACTCCTCCTTGCCATTTTCTCTCCATTTTTCTTCAATTTCAAGCTTGAATCCAAGGGTTTTTGAAGTGAATTAAAGTAAGGCTTTTCATCCAAAAGTGTTCTAAGGTATGGGTAAGCTTGTTTAAGTGATTTTTCTTGTTTTAAAGCTAAGTTTCTCATGAAGTTTCACTTGTTTTAGATTGAAGAAGAAGAACTCTTAGATCAAAGAAAATGTTTAGCTAAAGGAGACACTTGTAAAGGTAAGTAAATTATGGGATGAATTGATTTGCTATGTGACTTAAGTTTTAAATAATCATGCTTGTGTTGTATGTTGAGATTGAGATGAGATTGATGTTAATTGATTGTATTTATGTGTTGTGGAGATGATTAGAAGTATGAATATGTGTTTTTGAGCATGAGAAGTTGTAGTTGTTTTATGGGTATGAAGATGAAGAATTCGGCCAAGCCTAATGTTACACCTATGTGTTTGGTTTTTAGTCAAGTGATGTGGCTAGCATGTGTTTGAGGATGATTTGACGTTGAATCTACCAATTGATGGAAGAAATAGCATATATGTGTGATGTGTGTAGATTCGGCCATACCTTATTCAATGCCTTAATGCTTTTGTTTCATTTAAATGACGTTATATACATGTTTACTATGATGAAATGATGGCAAATTGTGAAGAATTATTATTTGTTGTGGAAGTGTTGATGAATTTGGCCATGGTAGTAAGGATGTGCCTTGTAGTTGTGTTGAGTTGAATGTTGAGAATTTGAAGTGTTTGAATGCATTGCATGTGTTTAAGCCATTAAAGAGAGAAGAATTCATGAAGAAAGTTAGAAAAATAATATTGTTAAGAAAGAAAAGAAATTCATGCTTAATTAAGTACCTTAAGTTAGTTGGTACAAGTATTGAGAATGTTTAATATAAGTGTATTTTAAAGATTAAATGTAGTAATGATTAAGTATTAAGAAAAGGAAGAATTTCACATATTAGTATATGTGATGAAGTTCTTGCGTGCATAAGAATTCCATACATGCATTTTAACCTAATATATATTTATATTAGGAAGAATACTAAGAAAAGAAATGAAAAGAATAACAAAGAAAAGAAAAGCAAAGAAAGAAAGAAAGAAAGAAAGAAAGAAAGAAAGAAATTACATTTGCATGGTTATTAAGTCATGGATGAGTAAATAATTAAAAGTTATCAAATAAGTGTGATTAATTATTTTAATAACTTAAGAATAAAAGAAAAGAAAGAAAAAGAAGGTTGTTGCGATGGGGAGCCTGAGAGTGTCGCTACATGAGGCCATGACAACTAAGAAGAATAAATTACCTACATGCACGCTATCTTAAGTGAGTGGCATAAGAAGAAAGAAAAAGAAAATTGTACAGTTCACCAAGAGTGCATGTAAATGAGGACCGTACAAAGAAAGAATTAAGAAGAAAACTCACTGGCCAAGGTTCCAAATCCATCCCTCAACCAATCCGATCGGCATAGAAAGAATAAGAATAAGAATAAGAAAAGAACAAGAACAAGAAAGAAAAGCAAGAACAAGAAAGAAAAGAAAGAAGAACAAGAAAAGAATGAGTAATTTATTTTAGAGAAGAATAAAAAGTTGCATTAATGTGTTTCCATTGCGGGTATTATTATTCATGTGATGTTGGAATATATGCATAGTTAAGAAATTCAAGAGTGATGTCTCTTATATAGTGAGAGATGGTAGATTGGTGAAAGAAAGAGAATAGAAAGAAAAAGAAAAAGGACAGAAGTTGAAGAATGAGAAGAAAGAAAAGAAATTAAAAAGAAAAAGAAAAAGAAGAAAAGAATTTAGAAAATAGTTTTTATATTGAAGTTTAATTGATTTAACAGGATTGTCTTAAGATTCGATTTGATTTACTTACAAGGCAATTTGTGCTCATCCCGTTAATTTCAACCTTTTTGCAGGTAGTAGATGAGTGCGACCGGGTGGATTGTCGATGAGCGAGGGAGATGCGGGTTGTAATGCCCGTATCCAAATGCCAAAAAGGTGCGTAAGATTTCATATTTCATTTCCATACCCTTAGTAGTAATCATTTGAAAGTACTTTAAAAGAAATAAAGAGAAATAAGCATAAATCTTCACTAGGGGTAAAATGGTCTTTTCA